>OX422214.1:394967098-395269598 GCA_949130495.1 Sambucus nigra | reverse complement strand
TAGGATACCTAAAGCAACACACCTTAGAGTTAAAGAAAAAGAAGAGGTCGAGCAAAGAAATCTGTGCGAATAAAAATAAATAAGAGACGTAAGAAGACGATTAGACGCACATTTATATTGATTGGTACGTTAACCACATGGATAAGAAATTGATAGAGATGTAAATATTAATACCAAGTTGACCACGTGGACGTGCTCGTTGTAAGGCAAAAGCAAATGTATTTTTTTGTTTTATAATATATAAAGATAAGGAACAATTAATGTTTAGTCCGTAAGAGCTAAGTTGCACTTAGTTTATTCCTTTTTTTTTATGTTCCAAAAAAGTCCCTTACCTATTTTTGTGACAAAATTTTCTTAGGGTTTAGCATAAGAGAAGAGAAAGAGTGTTTATGAGTAATTTATACAATGAGGGGCCTTTTAGAATAAATTAAAAAGGTTGGGACTAAACATTAATTTAAAAAAATGTCGAGCGACTTTTTGTCCAATAACCCAATTGAAAATCTTAAGATAATTATTTTTCTTAAGTTTGAATACTTATATTCAAGATTTATTTTTCTAACATAAAATGAATTCGGGGGATTTGATGATAACGTCCTAGAATTTTCATTAATTTATAGAAAGGACACGTGAAATTGGTATTGGTATACATGAGACACCATATTTTCGATTAATAGACACAAAATACATCAACTATCTAGTGCCACTTTTACACAAGTAAATTTAAGATATATCTATAACATTAACCCATAAACTATATAAACATAGTTACTCTAAGACATTAAGGTACTTTAAAACTAGGGGTGAAAGAGTATTGTTTGATTGGTAACGACTCCTTACTAATACCAAAATCATATTCTGATATCAGTCAATTCAGTAAAAAAAAATTAAACCCATTTAATCCGGTTAAATGCATTTGGTGAATATAATATAAATTGCACTACAAAATAATATGAGCGTGGAGTATAAACTAAATGGCAATATTAATTATGTCTACTCCAATAATTGGACACCAAAAAAATACAAATAAAAGGAAACAAGTTAGGTTATGAGTGGGAATCAGAACATTAATATGGAAATATGATAAAAAAAAAATATACGAATAAATTCAAATAAAAAATTAATATGAGCATGAACCATAAAGTAAATGGCCTAATTAGTTGTTTCATCCAAACTTTCACCCAAAAAATGAATTGTAATGTGGTATGAGTGTGTGCGGTCTGTGTGTGTGTGTGCGCACGCGTATGTGTGTGTGTGATATATGGGAGAGTAAAAGGGGAGAGAGTTGAGGGGGCGACATATCAAGAGAGAGAGAGAGAGAGAGAAGATGCTTCGGGTTGGTGGATAGAGAGTGAGAGAGGAGATGATGATGCTGTAAAGAAATGATAAGGTTAAGGTTTGATTTTATGGTACATTTTATATGAGTGAAATGAATGGTTGAGACGAGTTTTTAAAATGAAGGGTGATGATAAATTCTTGCATTTTTTACTTTTTTTACATCACATCTTTCAGTCTTTTACTTCATATGTATTAAAAATAAAATGTAGTTGGCATTTATTATTCGGTATCTTTGGCTCTTAAGTCAGTAAATTGTAATGGTAATATGCGGTAACTTTGGTACGAGAAATTCGATATGGTTAGGGATGGCAACGGGTCGATTCGAGGTCGGGTTTTAACTCCCCATCCCCGTTAGAAAAACCATTCCCCGTCCCCATTTAAAACGAAAACCCGTCTTGGTTTTTTGGTTTATTTATTTATTTTAAGCAAAGAAAAACTTGCAAAAATAATCAGGAATTTCTCATTAAGTTTAAATTAATTGCTATTAGCATCTCACATCCACAGATTAGAACACAAGTTTAACATCAAAGATTTAGGCCAAAATCCAAATAGGTAACAATAAGAGCACGAGTACTCTCAACATCTTGGTGGGCTTTGTGAAATATATTCAACTTTCTGACAAAATAATAGGCAACTGTACCAAAAAATAGTTGTGATCGCCGGTGGACAATAGACAACTGCTAACAGGATCTTCCAATTTCAACTGTACCAAAAAACAGAACAATAACAATATTAATAAGTTATTTAACTGTTAGTGGGTTATAGGCGTGATGGAGGCTAAGGGATGATATGCGTCGGCGTGAGGCAGGGGCAGGTTGCAGGCGTTAGCGTGAGGCCGGGGCTGGCGTCGGGCGTGAGAGAGAGAGAGAGAGAGAGAGAGAGAGAGAGAGAGGATAGGATGAGGGGATGAGATCGATCTCAGATCAGTTTCATCGAGCGTGAGAGGAGAGGATGAGGATGAGGGGAAATCAGTGAGAGAGGCGTGCGTGTGTGGTATAATAAAGAGAGAGTAAAGAGTTTTAGGGTTTATTTATTTTTAGATGTTTATATACTCATACTAATATAAATATATATTTTATTATATATTAATAAATTGGGTATCCCCGTGGAGACCCGAGGGTATACCCGAAACCAATCCAAAAAATTTCGGGGATTTTTTTTATTCCTTGAAACCGACCCGATCCCCGAATTTTTGGGGATTTTTTTTCGGGTAACCACGGGGATCCAAAATTTCGAAAAACAATTGCCATCCCTAGATACGGTAACGTCAGTAAGTCGATTTTTATAAATTAAAACCAACCAAATCTTTTGCGATATTTTCGGTTTTAGTAAATTTCTATTTCTGGTATTTTAAAATATAAAACCAAAACCATTTTTTACGAACCAAAATGGTATGACCCTTACGGACGTTCCGCTTCCACCCCTATTTAAAACTAACCCCTTTTTAAACCTATGTAGATAAATTTCCTTGACAATATCAGATTTAGTTCGAAAAAAGTATGTCGATTATAATATTTTTATGTTTAGCCACTAAAAGTAAAATTTTCTTTTAATACGATTTAGTGATTGTACCATTATATAAATACATTTTGACCATAAAAGACAAATTTTTTTTACAAAATATGCGGATATATTTTTATGTGGCCTCATTGACGAATCTTCCTTTAGTAGTCCTTATCGCCAATTTCTAGAGGTTTAAGGACCTATCATAAATGATTTCAATTTTTTCATATTTTTAAATATGTTAATTTACTTATACCATTTAACATGGTATTGCTACAATTGTCTTATCCTATTTTTAAAATATTTAAATTTACGTATATCATTGAACTTTGGGGTTTGTATATGCAAGGTAGTTATTGTGACACCCCGCCTAATTAAATACCGGGAGATCACTCCTTTATTAAATTAAAATCAAGGTGAACAGTTGGTTCATTCTTAGCATCACTGTCGTAAAAATAACTTTTCCAAATTAAACACCCTAATTAATTAAGCTAAGTTTCAAAACCATTTTAGACATTACTTTCCAAATTTTTATTTAATGAACCAACATTTAAAACTTTGCATAATTCACAATTTAATAGTCACACCACAACTATCCTAGAACATACAATCCAAATATTCAAATATTCAACTAGTTGAATCCAACATTTAATACTTAAACTAACACATCCAGGCAATAATAAATCCCAAAGTGACAATACTAGAGATAAATGAATTATTATATCCCATAAAACAACTGAATAATGGAAACAGGCGACACATGCCCAACTGAATAAATATGCTAGGAGTGGAATCAAATAAATGAGGTCGTCTAAGCAAGAGGCATTCAACTCCCACCTAAGTTGCAGCACGTTCCTTCCAAGGATCCTATGCAAGACGCCCCTGTGGCTGGGCACCTGTAATATATACATATATATACAAGAGAGAGAGGAGAAATAGAGACGGGTCAGAGCCCAATAGTGTAAATGATTTAAAATTTGTTTAGCAAGTATTTAAAATGTTTACATGCCAATGCAACAACATATTAGTGCAACACTCCCTTGAGAAACTCTCACCGCTCTTCTAATGTGCACGCCTATCGCACTAATCTTCCCAACGGTTTAACTTATCTTATCTTAGTATACTCGTAAGATTTAAACTGACGATTCAACTGTTTAAGGGGTAAATTCTATTTAATAACAAACATCTCATTTTTAACTTTATTCGCTAATAAAGTTTCCTAGTATCATATTATACTTTTCAAAACAAGTATTTCCAAATTGAGGCTCACATGGCATGTGGAAGACCGTTATAACAATATCACCCCCTCACATGAGGGAATATTATGTCATCATTTGGCATCTACAGGTGTCAACAGGAGATTGGCTAGATCATCATTCACATGCACCATGCATACTTGGGGGGTACACTATACCCCCCAGGACCTATATATACTTGTCACCTACAACCCTACAGGAGAGATCGATAATTTGTAACCCTAGATAAAACTCTGCTTGTACATGCAGTAGAGAGAGAAAGGGAGCTTGTGTGCATTGTATCCAAGGCCTTTAGTGCCCATACTTAGTGGATCACACACTCACAGTGGATGTAAGCCTAATTGGCTGAACCACTAGACATCATTGTCTTATTCCTCTTATACTCATCTCTTTCTTCACACTTATATACATACACATCTCAATGGCTGCCATGGTTACTACTGTTTGAGCTCATCATCACTTATCTAGTGGTGCTAGATTTTAGCATCATCAGTTTGGCAATGTCTGTGGGAATGAGAAGACATCTCTTCCTTTGTGAAGCTTGACCTCACTGGGCACTCTGGTGGTGAACCAACTCTCCTCTTGAGAAGAGATGTTTCACCATTGAAAGAGACCCATTAAGGTTATTAAGCTCACCAGTCCTTTTTCCAGTTCAGCTTTTCATAGCTCAAACACATGGCACCAGAGATGCCACCACCACCACTCCCTCCATCGGAGAGTGGAGTTGGACCCAGTTCCAGTCAGCCACCACCTCAGTCTGAGATGGCTGATGTGGCGGCAGCCTTGAAGTCTCTGGCAGCAAGCCAGCGAATCATGCAGGAGCAGTTCACAGCTCTAAGCCAGAACATACTAAGACCACCAGGGGTCTCACCTGAGATGATTACTCCAGCAGCGGCTCCAGGTCAGCATGAGGCCAGGGGACCACCCCAGGCACCACGCAACGACCTGCCACCCCCTTAGAGGCGTAGGGATGTTGCTGACCCCCGGTGTCTACGCCTCGGGAGACAAGGATACCCTTGCTCTGAGGACAGGTATGACGATCTGGAAGGAGAGGAGGCCCCCATAGAATGCTGGGAACCATATGAGGTCTCCAATAATACTGTACGACCTCTCCAGGAGAGTAGAGGGAAGTGCGGGAGACAAAATCCTGACGATCGCCCAAGAGGCTCTGCTTTTGATCGCTTGAGCCGGGGGTTCGGTCTTTGAGAGGCTGGGCCCAGTAAATGACCTGCGAGAAAAATTATCCAGGTCAAGGAGCACTGCGAGGTCCAGAAGGGAGGCAGTAGATGGCCGACCCCATGGGGGCCAACCCCGAGGACGAGACGATGGTCAGGGGGAAGTAAATAGTTGACACAGGCCTGCCTCCGCAGAACCCTCCGTCCACCTTAAAGAGGCGGCGAGGGATAACATCGGCCAGGCCAACCCTACGAGGCCCTGGAATGACTCAATCCAGCGACTGGAGGACAAGATTGGTGATATTCTGAAAAGTTGGGACCCTCTTCATAGAGGATACTCCATAGGCTCTCCCTTTGTGGCGAAGATAGTCAACTTTCCTACGCCATCAAAGTTTAATCCACCTGCGGTCACCCCACGGTACGATGGGAGTACCAACCCTGTCCACCATATTGAGATGTATCAATCAACGGCCAACATATACTCCATCTCAGATGAGATGAGGTGTCGTGCCTTCTCTGGTACTTTGATTGGGGCTGCACATGTCTGGTATATGTCTCTTTCAAAAAAATCCATTGAAAACTTTAAGCAGTTGGCAGACTGGTTCATCCATAACTTTTGCTTTGGGGTGAGGCCACAGAAGAAGACCACCCACCTGCTCTATGTTAAGCAGGGGAAGAATGAGAGTCTAAGAGACTACATAGCCAAATTCAACAAAGAAAAGTTGGAGGTGGAAGACTATGAGGAGAGCATAGCTAAGACAACCCTGATTGGAGGACTCCAAAGGGGGAAGCTGTTATGGAAGCTTGTTGAAGACCCTCCGAGGACGATGGCTGAATTGCTGTCGACAACAAGGAAGGTGATGAACGCCGAAGAGGCGATGGCTGCAAAATACAAAGATGAAAAAGGAGGCGCTAGTTGGGGTAAGTACCCTAAGAAAAGTAAAGAGGGGAAGAAGAGGTCTACGGACGACAAGTTCGCTGATTACACCCCTTTAACGGTCAACTGTGAACATATTCTCAATGAGATAAAGAGTGACCGATCCCTGAAGTGTCCTGAGAAGTTAAGGGCAACCCCCAATAAGAGGAACAAAAACATGTGGTGTGAATTTCACCAAGACTATGGCCACGTGACAGACAAATGCTTTTCTCTGAAAGATGAGATTGAGAAGATGCTGAAAGAAGGGAAGCTCAGGAAGTACGTTGACAAAGGTGCCTTCTAGAGGGGCCGAGGGGACGACCCCAGAAAAAAGCGAGGCGATGCATGTAGAGAAGGTCCTCAAAAAAGAGGGGACGACCCTTCTGACGATAAGGACGACCCTGACCTCCTGCCGAGAGACGACAAAGGCCCTGTCAAGAGGCTTAATATGATCTCGCTCGGAGTGGGAATGATCTACGGGGGTCTAGCAGGAGGAGGGTCAGAGGTCGCTGACAGGAAGGCCCATGTGGCTGAGGCCAAGGCAGTGACGAAGATAGTACACTCAACCAAGGTTGACATGGATACTCTGATAGTAGGGTTCTCAAGAATGGACTTCAAAGGCCTCTTAGCCCCACATGATAACCCTCTCGTCATCACTACCACGGTGCACGGATGCGAGGTGCCTAGGATCCTAGTAGATGGGGGCTCATCTGCAGACGTGATGTTTTGGCCATGCTTCAAAGCTTTAGGTCTCAGCCGTGCTAGACTCGTCCCATACCATCACCCATTGATTGGGTTCAGTGGAAAAAAGGTTCATCCCCTTGGAGTGTATGAGGCTGATATCAGGATGGGGGACGAGTGGACGATATGGCTTACCAAGAAGGTCAACTTCTTTGTGATGGATGAATATGTGTTTTCGGCCTACAATATTATACTGGGACGGGTAGCCCTCAAGGGGTTCGAAGCTGTGCTGTCTACAGTCCATCAGATGATTAAATTTCCAACCCCTTATGGGGTGGGGGAAGTTCAGGGAGACCAGACAACAGCACGGGAATGTTATTTCAACTCCGCTGAAGAAAGAGAGGCACACAAGAAGGCTATGACCACTTATAATATTGATACCCTAGACCCCAGAGACGAGACGAAGCTGAAGAAAGGAGAGGCCGCGGAAGAGGTAGAATCCATCATCCTCAATGAGGATGACCCGGAAAAAACAGTCCAAGTCGGCAAATCTCTGAAGCCAAATATTAAGGAAGACCTCATTAAACTGTTGAGGAGAAGACATAGCGTCTTTGCATGGAGTCATGCAGATATGCCGGGGATCGACCCTGAAATCATGTGCCACAAGCTCAACATGGTAGAGGGTGCGAAGCCGGTGAAGCAGAAGAGGAGAATTTACTCTAGAGAGAAGTATGAGGTAATAAGGGATGAGGACAAAAAATTAGAAGATGCGGAGTTTATCAGAGAGGTCATTTACCCTGAATGGCTGTCCAACGCAGTCATTGTCCCAAAGGCCAATGGGAAGTGGAGAATGTGTGTGGATTTCACCGACCTCAACAATTATTATCCCAAAGACAGCTTCCCTCTCCCCCATAATGACCAGATGGTAGATGCTACTGCAAGCCATGAGCTCATGAGCTTCATGGATGCCTATTCAGGGTACAACCAGATCTTCATGGACCCTGAAGACTCGGAGAAAATGACCTTCATCACCGACAAGGGGACATACTGTTATAGGGTCATGCCATTCGGCCTGAAGAATGTAGGGGCAACATATCAGCGCCTTGTAAATAAAATATTTGATGACCAAATTAGGAAATCTATGGAAGTCTATGTAGTTGATATGCTGACTAAGAGCCTGAAGGCAGAGGATCATGTGGCTGACCTAGAGAGGACCTTTAATACGATGGACAAGTACCAGATGAAGCTCAACCCGGCCAAGTGTGTCTTCGAGGTCGGAGCAGGGAAATTATTGGGGTTCATTGTCAACCAAAGAGGCATCGAGGCCAACCCTGAGAAAATAAAGGCCCTCCGGGAAATAAAGACCCCCAAGACCATCAAAGACGTTCAGAGGCTCACGGGGCGAGTGGCTACTTTGAATAGGTTCGTATCCAGAGCCACATACAAGTGTTTTGCCATTCTTCAAGATTCTCAGGAAGGCCTTCGAATGGAGTAAAGAGTGTGATGAGGCTTTCAGAGAGCTAAAATCATACCTAGGGTCTCCCTTGATGTTGTAACGACCAGTGCAGGGTGAACGACTCTATATGTATATAGCTGTCTCTGAGTCAGCCATTAGCGCAGCAATCGTCAGAGACGAAGACGGGGTACCGAGGCCAGTGTATTTCAACAGTTAGGCACTTCAGGGGGCAGAGCAAAGATACCCGAGGATGGAGAAGTTAGCCTATGCCTTGACCCATGCCTCAAGGATGATGAAGCCATACTTCCAGCCCCATACAATGGTCATCCTCATTGACTCTCCTCTTAGGCAGGTCCTACACAAGCCAGAAAAATCAGGCAGGTTAATGGCCTAGGCCATAGAGATGGGGGAGTTTGACATTGTATATCAGCTTAGGATAACCATTAAGGGGCAAGAACTGGCGGATTTTATGGCCGAGTTTACTTGGGAAGATGATGAAGCCGAGGGTGAGAGCGTTGGGAAGACAGATACCCTACAAGACAAGCTCGCCGACACACCTGCAGATAAGGTTGAGACAAGCACCGCTAAAAGGAAAGTGGCTGAAAACGAAGAGGGGATATACCTCTTTAGAGAGGGATCCCTCATCGAGGGAAACTTCTCAGAGGAAAAGACTGTGTGGAGCCTCTTCGTTGATGGGTCCTCCTGTGACAGCGGAAGTGGAGCTGGACTGATAGTATCAGCATCCGATGGCACAAACATTGAGTACGCCCTGAGGTTCAACTTCAAAGCCTCCAACAACGAATCCGAATATGAGGCCCTGATAGCAGGACTCTCCTTGACCAAGTCTCTTAGTGTCGGCCAGATTTTAGTCCATAGTGATTCAAGGCTGGTAGTAAATCAGATACTAGGAGCCTACGAGTCCAAGGATGAGAGGATGGCCAAGTACCTTGAGAAAGTAAGGTCATTACTGAAGAGCTTCAGAGAAGTGAAATTGAAGAGGATACCTAGGCATGACAATGGCCGAGCCGATGCACTTGCCAGGCTGGACTCAGCAATTAGGACAGATATCAGGAGGACAGTCCCAATGGAAATTTTTCTTCGACCAACTATTAAAGATGCCAAGGGGACACTTAGCAATTGCCTGAATGTTTCTAAGGAGGCTTTATGGATGGACCCTCTGATCAGATACATTAAAGAGGGGGAGATTCCAGGAGAAATACAAGAAAGGAAGAAGTTGAGATACAGAGCTGCAAAATTCACTGTCATCGGAGACACCTTGTACAAAAAAGGGTTTTTGCTCCCCTTACGTAGGTGTGTACACCCATCTGAAGTCCCACGCATTTTGCGAGACGTGCATGAGGGGTCATGTTCAAGCCACATTGGGGGCATGTCTTTAGCGAAGAGGGTGATCACCCAAGGGTACTGGTGGTCAACCTTGGGGAAAGATGCCACGGCATATGTAAAAAAATGTGACAAATGTCAAAGATTTGCCACCATTCCACACCAGCCTCATCAGCCTCTTACCTCCATTACATCCCCATGGCCATTTGCAGTGTGGGGGATTGACCTAGTAGGCCCCTTGCCTAGGGCCATCAATAATTATCGGTTCCTCATCGTGGCCATTGACTATTTTTCAAAATGGGTGGAGGCAGAGCCGATGGTCACGATTACCGAACAGAAGACCTTCCAGTTCATCTGGAAAAATATTATATGCAGATATGGTCTCCCCAACACCCTCATCTCGGATAACGGGACTCAATTTAAGAATACATCTATAGAGAAGTACTGTGAAAGGGTGAGTATCAAACAATTCTTCTCTACCCCAGGAAGACCTGAGGCTAATGGGCAAACGGAAGTTACAAATAGGATAATCCTAGATGGGATTAAGAAGAGACTTGAGGAGGAAAAAGGAAGATGGGTGTAGGAGTTATATGCCGTATTGTGGGCCTACAGGACGACGACAAAGACCTCTACCGGAGAAACCCCGTTCATGCTGGCTTATGGCTCAGAAACCGTCATCCCCACCGAGATTGGGTTTCCTACTCATAGAGTCCAAATGTATGACCCCCAGAGAAATACGGAAGAGAGGAGACTTGACTTAGATCTGATTGAGTAAAGGAGGGAAGACGCCGAGATAAGGCAAGCTTCTTACCAATAAAGGACTGCAAGTTTTTACAACCAAAGGGTGAAGTAGAGGCCAATTGCAGTGGGGGACTTAGTCCTCAAAAAGACTTGGCAGAAGCCCAACAAGCTCCACCTAAATTGGCATGACCCGTATAGGGTCATCGATGAAGTTTTCCCTGGGACCTATAGACTAGAAAACTTAAAAGGGGAACCCTTTTCCAACCCCTGGAATGCAGATCATTTGAAGAAGTACTATCAGTAATTTTGTAAAGTCCTATTGGACAACAGTTGTAATGAATGTGTTGCTCCAACAGAACACTTGGAAAGTTAATGAGAATGTCACATTTGTCCCTCATTCTGTGTTCGAATTAAAGTAAGTGTGATTGGGGTAGTGCTCGCCAAGTCCACCCTCGGCTATAATGAGGGTCAATGGTGGGGACGACCCCACCTTTGCCCTTAAGAAATATGAGGGAGGACTTGATTAAAAACCAATAATTTGGTAAAATCAACCCTCGGCTATAATGAGGGTCAATGGTGGGGATGACCCAACCTTTGCCCTCAAGAAAGACGAGGGATGACATTATCTTAAAAACCATTAATTTGGTAAAATCAACCCTCAGCTATAATGAGGGTCAATGGTGGAGACAACCCCACCTTTGCCCTCAAGAAAGACGAGGGAGGACATTATCTTAAAAACCATTAATTTGGTAAAAGCAACCCTCGGCTATAATGAGGTCAATGGTGGGGACGACCCCACCTTTGCCCTCAAGAAAGACGAGGGAGGACTTGATTAAAAACCAATAATTTGGTAAAATCAACCCTCGACTATAATGAGGGTCAATGGTGGGGACGACCCCACCTTTGCCCTCAAGAAAAACGAGGAATGACATTATCTTAAAAACCATTAATTTGGTAAAATCAACCCTCAGCTATAAGGAGGGTCAATGGTGGGGACGACCCCACCTTTGCCCTCAAGAAAGACGAGGGATGACATTATCTTAAACCATTAATTTGGTAAAATCAACCCTCGGCTATAATGAGGGTCAATGCTGGGGACGACCGCTCATTCACCCTCAAGAAAGACGAGGGAGGGGTTAGTGACATTGTTAATATAAAACGTTCACAATACAAATCACACGAGAGACGAGTACGGAAGACAACAAGAGAGATGATATTATAAATGAAATATTACAAAAGGATGTTTGTTCTACAAAAATAAGGTACATAAAGAGGGTATCGGCTACAAACAACCACCCTATTGAGCCGCATCAGAGGGTAGGGCCTCAACGTCGATAAGAGAAGTCTCCTCAACGACCATGACTGGCTGATCCTCAGACGTGCCGACACCCTCGACGTGCACTTGGGACTCCACGTGAGCCAAAGCCTCAGCAATCAGGGGGTCGTCCAGTTGGACTGCTTCAATAGAGGGGAGAACAGATGATACTGCGTCAGCAAACTTAAGGACGACCCACCGACAGGCCGTCCTAATCCCCCTCTCTAAGTATTCAAGACCGAAGCCTTGAAACTCATCCGAGAGTTTGTAGGCCTCCACAGCATCGACCTCGGCTTTCTTAACAGCCACCTCAAGATCGAACTTGAACTGAACCCCCAAGTTGGTCAAGGCCTTGTCCTTATCTTTTAGAAGCACGTCCTTGGCCTATATCTCTGCATTATGCTACCTTGTCAGCTCGTCCAAGACCCTTGCATGTTGGGTCCGGGCACTCTCCAGTTCATCCTTTGTAGTATCTAACTCCGTCTGTAGATCATCCTCGTGCTGAATGGCCCTCTCAGCCTCATGAAATTTTTGTTGATTTTCAGCCATCCACTTGGTGGCCGAAGTAAAGGCACAGACAGACTGCACAGGAAAAATGATAAACAGTTGTTAAGAGGCCGAGGAAATAGTTGGAGAGAAAATTCAATTAAGAAAAAGTAAGACAAGTACCTGAGCCAGAGTGTACAGACCATAGTCATACACCTTCATCGGAGGCATCTTGGACAGGAATTCATAATCGGCAGCCGAGGGGGCAGAAAACATTGACGCTTTGGCCGCCCTCAGGATGGCAATCAGAGAAGACGGCTCGGCCTTCAGTAATGTCAAGTTTTGGGACCAGAAGGCCCCCATACTGGAAGAAGAGGTGGTTCCCTCAGATGCCTCTACCCTTGCCCTCGTCCGTGAATCTGGCCAAGGGTCGATAGGGACTTTTGGCTCTTTCCTCTTTTATCTGTCAGAGGTCGGCCCCACGGTCTTCGTCTTCCTTTGAGCTTGCTGAGGCTCCTTGCCCTTCTTCTTGCCCAAGCCAAATAGGAAATTTGGGGCAGTCATTTCCCAGAGTTGATCAGATATACTAGAAGGACGACCTGAAAGGAGGACGACACGTCAGAAAAATGCAGAGGCAAAGACAAAACACTTGGAAAAAGTAAAAATTTAGCAAAAAATAATATAACTCACATAGCTCTATCAGTGGGCCGACCCTCAGACCAGCTTCTTTGAGGAACCGAGGGGTCATCAGATCTTTAAACTTTGCAAGTTCACCCCCTCTCCCTCGTTCTCTCAGGTACTCAACTATGTCTTTCTCATCCAGACTAAGTCTGGGATCTAACCTGGTCTTCATCGAGGGGTTAGACCATCTTCTTAGAACCCTCGAACCATCGTTCAAATGTTGAGCCTCAGCGAAAAATTCCCATTCTCCAGAAATGAAGAAAAACCTCTTCTTCCAATCGTGGTTGGAGGTTTGTGCCACGTGGAGAAGTTTTTTATCAGACCTCCTCGCCCCCAGGTGATAGCACCCAGGCTGTTTGGACGAGGAGGTGATGTTATACCAGGCTAAAAACACGTCGGAGGTGGGCTCATCGGTGAAGGCATTCTTCCACAAGGAGAGGTAGCCGAGGATCGTCCTCTAAGAGTTGGGAGGAAGCTGAGAGGGGGCAACGCCGAGGGAGGACAGTATATTAACAATGGCAGGATGCAGAGGAAACCTAACGACGACCTTAAACATTTGTTCATACACCGCTACCTCTCCCTCTTCACCCTCAAAAACCCTTTCAGACTCAGAGGGAACCCTCATACTTATGTTGGGGGGCACACCACATGCATGCCTCCACAACAGGAGGTCGCGATCCCTGACTGTGGAAATATAGGACGAGGCATGAGATGTGTCAACTGGGTCAACATCTGAGTCCCTATCATCATCCTCAGTCCCCTCTCCCTCGACCTCATTACCTGTCAGAGGCCCATGAGGAAATGCCATCTGAAAAGCGTGGGGGGATAAAGTTGTCACAGGGTCAGCCTCGGAAGGGACCACACCCTCGACCTCTCGGCCTGGGCTAAGATTAGATGTGTCTCTCCTCCCAGAAGGCCCAGCGCCAATTGGCGATAACACTCTCTCATCCATATCTCCTGAATGACTCTCGACTGGACGATAGGACGACCCACAAGACTCAGATGGGTTTATTGTGGCTAGAGGAATGTGAAAAATGGGTCGTACCCAATTAGGGTCGGCCCATCGTCTTCTCTCCTCCTCTTCCTCTATTCGTCTGATCTCAACAAATAATTTCTCTCTCAGGGAAGGGAATTCCTTAGCTAAATTGTAAAGCCTCCTAAGCATTAAGAGGGAGACCCTACACTTAGAAGAATTTGGCTAACCTAATCACAAACAAGTTGATAGTTGACGGAGTTAGACTTTTGGATCAAAACCAGAAATTAAAGGTTTTTAGTCAAGAACACTCAAGAAAGGGAAGAACTCAACTCACCGGAAAAGGTACCAGAAAACACAAGGAAGCCCTAGAAATGCTATAAGAGGGTGTCAGACCCAATGCATGAAATGAAATTGAAGATTAAAAAGGGAGTTTATGGCAGAGAAGAGTACCTGAAGACGAAAGCAAAGGCTGAATGAAGCGTGGCACAGAAAGGTTGCAAATGGCTATGGAAGCTGTTGAGCGGCTAGAGAGAGAGAGAGAGTTCAGGTGCGAAGAAGAAGAAGAAGAAGAAAGAGAAACTTCAAAAATTGTTTAAATACCTTACCAATGAGTGGGCCCACTAACCAATGCAGATCACAACCCATGAGGAGGGCATCATTAGGGCACAAATCACCAGGCAAAGTGTGCAGCCACCACGCCTTGGAAATAGAAACAACAATGAGTACCTGCCTAAATATCACGACAGCTTGACAGGTGTCACTCATCAAACAGACCATACACTTGTCTCAGAAGCAACATTATCCCTCAGCCATCTCAGCATCATCTATGGCTAAGGGCTGGGGGTGATTGATGTACCCGTATATACCCTCAGCCAGGCTGAGGATGCCCTCCACCAAGACGAGCCCAAGATGGTCTCGCGACCCTCCATCAGGCCCAGACGACCATCCATCAGGCACAGACGACCCTTCGAGGGACCGACCTTCCATCAGGCCCAGATGACCCTCCAAGGGGCCGACCCTCCATCAGGCCCAGATGACCCTCCGAGGGGGCGACCCCTCATCAGGTCCAGACGACCCTCCAAGGAGCTGACCCCTCATCAGGCCCAGACGACCCTCCAAGGAGCTGACCCCTCATCAGGCCCAGACGACCCTCCAAGGGGCCGACCCCCTCATGAGGCTCACATGGCACGTGGAAGACCGTTATAACAATATCACCCCCTCACGTGAGGGAATATTATGTCATCATTTGGCATCTATAGGTGTCAATAGGAGATTGGATAGATCATCATTCACATGCACCATGCATACTTGGGGGTACACTACACCCCCCATGACCTATATATACTTGTCACCTACAACCCTACAGAAGAGATCGATAATTTGTAACCCTAGCTAAAACTCTGCTTGTACACGCAGTAGAGAGAGAAAGGGTGCTTGTGTACATTGTATCCAAGGCCTTTAGTGCTCGTACTTAGTGGATCACACACTCACAGTGGATGTAGGCCTAATTAGCTGAACCACTATACATCATTGTCTTATTCCTCTTATACTCATCTCTTTCTTCACACTTATATACATATACATCTCTATGGCTGCCATGGTTACTACTGTTTGAGCTCATCATCACTTATCTGGTGGTGCTAGATTTCAGCATCATCAGGGGTGAAACTCAATGTATCCCTACTTTTATCTAAAACAGACAACATAATCACCTGACATAGACACGGAGCATTTGACATTTCACTATTTGAAGTTGACACAATCGATCATGGCATATAGGCATCTTTTGGCTGCCATTACTAAGATTAACTTCATTAACCATTAAACTCGTCAACTTCTGGCAATCCGTTAAGGCTTGGAAAAAGGATTCTTTTAACTGTCCTTTGCCCAAGGTCAAAGCCTTGAGATTTCTGAGAACAATAAGATATATCAGAAACTATCACATAATCAACTAACTAGGTATTCAACAACATGGACATTTACCTTAAGGAAGAAAGTGTGGTCATCCCAAGCAAGTAAATAGCAAGAGCACCATCAATGTTCAAAGAACTGGCATTTGGATACCGATGGCACATATTTTCAACTGCAAGTGACACAAAAACTGAGCTTTCACTACATCCATTTGTATAATCTTTCGAAAAAAAAACCGCATCCTCCATCTTGCATCTTAGAGTTTGTAGGAATGGAAGGAAGAGGGAACTGTTTTCTATTGTATCCCGATGTATGGAGTGTTGGAAGTACTACTATTTTTTTTCTTAACCACTGGATAACATTAATTACTTAAGTTCACGTAACCTAGAGAAAACAATTTGTAACAATAAAATATCATACATAATAGCAGAGACGTAATCAACTCGATTAAACTAGTCTGTAAACTCAATAGTGTTCCTTAGTGTATTAGCCTACCCTAGTTTAAAATAGCCATTACAACAATCAGTAGTCAAGTCAGAACTTTAGCTAGGAAGTGCAGAGACCTATAAGAAGGCAACTTTTTCGTGTTGGGACACGTATTGGACACCAACACTTTATCCTCACTCTAGGACGCATGTCTTACAATCACATGTACACATAAAGTAAAGAAATTTCAGACATCTCAGTTCGACATTTCATATGCACAGTTCCAAACATGACCAAAAACATTTGGACACCGAGATATGACTTTACCCATAACAACATCCAGATTCTTCTCTTGAACCTTTGGGCTGTGGATGGGGATTTAACCCAAAATTGGAGAGGAAAGAGAACTTCTGTAAAGGTCTCCCAATTGTTCGGAACAAATAAATTTGCCTGTTCATGAGCTAATGCCCCCGTCACCCATTAAGAACTTTATTAGATGATTAACGGATAAACAACACCATGACATCAAGCAATACTCACATTGTTGAAAAGAAATGTTCTGATTCTCAAAATTCAAGGCCCTCCAGAAATCTTCGTGAGTACTGGCTGCACTCCACTGCCTGCAAACCTGGGCTGCTCGGCTAAGACTTATATGGTCCAAGTAAGAGAAAACCTAATATCATATAGAAACACAATATCAAAGAAAGACATGTTTTGACAATATATATATATATATATATATATATATGTGTGTGTGTGTGTGTGTGTGTGTGTGTGTGAGAGAGAGAGAGAGAGAGAGAGAGAGAGAGAGAGAGGGAGAGAAGATGTCAAAAAAACGTCCGCTGCCACATTTTATCAAAAAATACAATAATTTAGTGGGTGATATGAAAATTGAATATATAATTGAATTTTTTGCTCTTGAAATTTTGCCGATAGGTGTCAAGTGGGCTATCATCATCACACCCATTTCACCTACTAAATGGTTGATTTTTTTATGAAATTTGGTGGAGTTTCTCCATGGTGATAAGATCATCTCTCCAAATTTCATCGAAAAAGTCATTCATTTACCCCCCCCCCCCCCGCAAAATTGCAGGCTTGTCTACTACGTATGTTACATGAGGTATGTTGAAAAGCCTAGCTGCCATATATATATATATATATATATATATATATATATATAGAGAGAGAGAGAGAGAGAGAGGGGGGGGGGAGAGAGGATATGCATTTTAAAAGTTAACAAGTAAAAACAAACAATTGAATTAAAACTATGGATACCCTATGTAATAAGTCATCATTAAGATCCATCCGAAACTCTAAATCTTCCACTTTTCGAGTACGACTTCCATATCCTTCATCACCTTTCCCACTCTTATAACCAAGGGGATTACCATTAATGCCATCACTCAACAATGGAGAAAGGTAATTGATATTGTTCTTAACGGAACTACTATTGGTATTATAGTCCCTTCTAAGATAACGACAACTGTCAGTATCTGAATACACCAAATATGCAAAATGGTAGTCCCCATCCCTAAAAAAACATATATTTAGCACAGAAAACCAAAAGAACACTAACTGAATTGTAATAACACAAGTCATGTCAAGCAAGCAATCCCTTTCAGATTCCACTTAATTGGCTTTAATTCCAACTTTGGCAATCGGCACATTATACAACGGTAGCATCAAAATATCAAAGCACCATGGCTTACTTTAAAGTGCTGGTGTATGTTTCAATGCTAATTTGATCACATATGGGTATTCCTTTTTGCATGACAAAATTTTAAAAAAAGTCCCCTTCAAGCATGGGGGAAAAACTACACATATTTTGCGATGTTCTCAAAGAACTAAGAATTGACGCATTTGGCCATAATATGAAATTTTGAAGTGAATACAACTTAAAAGCTACTTTGACATTCTTTACTGAAAGGTATAAAGTAGCAGATGACAAACTACATATCATTGCTATGATTTGAAAATCAAAGCAAAAAATTAGGATATTTTGTGTACACCACCACTTTTATAATTGGTGTAGTGTTACCCCATATGTTCCTAGAATATGAAAACAGACCCACTTTCTAACTATTGTCACCGTTACTTTAACAATTGAGAATATTACTATTAACTAAAAATACAAAAATATTTTAAGAAATCATTAAAACAGATAAAAAGGTCGTACTCAGTGCACAAGACTCCCGCTTAACTGCAGGTCTGGGAGAGGCGAATGCCGGCTGTCCTACCCCCATATATGGAGATGTTGCTCCCGTGTCTCGAATCCTAGACCAACCGTATCTTGGGCGAGGGCACTTGCCATCGCACCAAGGTACGACCTCTATTTTAAGAAATCTTTAATAATTAAAAAAAAGGACCATTTTGGGTTTGACCCCCATTAATTTTCATGATATTGACTGTTTATAACTAAAATGACTTTTAGCGACACTTTGTAAAACTTTTATAGTAATTTTATGGACCAAATCCCAAGATATTTATTAATCAAATATTAACCAACAGAAATTTAACAAATTGAAGAATACATGACAGGAACATAGAGCAGCTAGAGTTGATTTTTTCATAAAACGAGCTCTCTCCCCTCATCATAAATTGATATTCCCGCTTTCCTTTTAGTACATCCCAAATTGATAGTCTATTTTCTACTTGTAGTATATAAGACAATGTAAGATTTCAAAACTTACCCATCCGAATAATACCTCCAAGTGCATGTCTTGGATGTAAATTTGAAGGGTATTCATCATTTTAAAAATATAAATTTGGAAAGAAATTTTTTTCTTACAAATGTTTGGTTTTTGATGAGTATTACTTTGGGTGCAAAAGTTATTATCAATTTCACTTTTTGCTATTTTAGTTCCACACAAGGGTTACAAAACTTCACAATAAATTGTGAAGATTAATAATTAAGCTATAATAAAGGAATGTTCAAAATTGTGCCGTTTATTATAAGTATCACGATCAAACTTCTCACTCTTCAATGCAATTTCTTCTTCCAAATCCAAATGTAAATCAATGTTTAATAAGGCGAAAGCCAGGGGTAAGGCATTTTTGTAATAACCCTCGCTTATGAGACCGTATTTTATAATAATTACTTAGTATAGTAATTAGAGACCAGTGTTGGGTTATGATTTGAATGATTAATTCAATGTAGAAAAGTTAATATTTATTATGAGGTTGCATACATATCATAATTATGGGAAAATATTGCTATGTCATGCTTATTAATATCATCTGAATTTAAAATGATATTTGGCTTAATAATGAGACCGGAACCTAAATTGAATTTTAAAATGTCCAAATGATAATTTGGAGGTTGCCGTTGATTCCGGAATGTGTGAGATAGTCAAATAATGTGCCATATTGTATTTTGTAGTTTTGGGCATTTTGACTGGTTGTGCCTTAATTATGCTATTGCGTATTATTTTATCGCACTTTTGGTTAATTAAGTGGGGCATTTACCTTAAGTCATGACTTAAGCCTATTAAGTCTTCAAATTTCCCCAAAATCCCTTCCTAAACCTAAGAGAGAAAGAGAGAAGTGGAGAGAAAGCTTTGGAGGTTGAGGGAGAGATTGCTACTACACCAAGAAATCTGCATATTTGCTGAATCAAGGCAAGTTTTTACTTGCTATTTGTGTCTTGAGATAGATGATTGGTTGTGATAATGGTGTATTGATTTTAGTTTAGTAAACCTAGGGTTTTCTTATGTATATTTTGGGTTTGATTCACTCCAAGTTGATTCATGAGGTTTTAAGATGATCAATAGCATCTTTGATGTTCTTATAGTGTTGGTATATGAGTTTGGTTTGGAGAAAATTGAGTTGGGGTAGAAAATGGAGTCCAAGACTCCATAGCCAATTCTTGGCAAAATCGCAGGCCCGAATCGATTCGGTCCCCTGGGCGAATCGATTCGGCTAGGGCTAGTGCTCAGGTCTTGTTGACCGAATCGATTCGGAATTGGTCCGAATCGATTCGGCAGTTATGCAGAAACCCATATTTTCAGTCCGAATCGATTCGTCCCTCTGAGCGAATCGATTCGGCTATTATGCAGAATCTCAAACTTTCTGGCCGAATCGATTCGGCCAAGGGGGCGAATCGATTCGGTAGCCCTGCACTTTTTCAAATTTTTCTTTTTCATTTTTAACCCTTTCCTTTAGGACTATTGATTAGGGACCTTCTTAAATGAAGTAAACATAGGGTTTAGAGTACTAGTTGAGTTGGGTCGACACCCTAGACTCGAAAGGGTTCATCTAAGGTTCTTTCAAGGGGGAATTTAAGGCGATGTTTAGGCATCACTTTTGTCTTGTAGTTTTATATCGGTCTAGAATGTATTAAGGTCAATTTTGGAGACTTTAGAATTCAACTTGAGTTACATTTTTACTTGATGGTTTATATTAAAGCCAACGGAGGCTTTGGGGATAACTTTGGAGTCTAAAATTCCTTTTGAGGATGCTATGTCGGTACCACTTATACTTAGTCCCGAATTAGCTTACACATTCAATTAAAATGAGAAATTGTTAAGGTAAATGATATTTTACTAATCATGTAATGGGAATTAATAAAATGGATGTTACACACCTCTCTAAATACCATCTTAAGGGAAGTCCACACGATAGGTGAAGCCCCCTGGCTAATGAATGCAGGGTGGATATAGTCCTAGGCCATGGGAGCGCTTATGGTTGTATATTTTCTGCGATGGGTAGGAAGATTCCGGGTGTGGTCTTGGCTACCACGCAGGCTCATGGCCGCTTCCCGACGCTTTCGATAGGATCCCAGGTTGTCTTATGTTAGGCCCTGGAAGATGATGGTTATTTAGGGACGCGCACAGTGGGGAAACCCGGACGGGCGGTCTTAGAAGCATTATATTTATATTTATGACTATTCTAATTATCGAGTTGGACTCGATGGAACATTAATGCCCTAATGAGCAAAATTATGCCGCAAAGAGCATGTTATTGAGATTAGTGCCATATAGAGCACATGATGACAATTATATCCCTGATAAGGAATGGAAAATGAATATTTAAATTGAGATATGATTAAAGATGATAAAGGCTCATAAGCACTTTTAATTCTGTTTTATTATGAATCTCACTCTATGTAGTCCTTCACCAGTTTCAGTTCCGTATATGCTGTTAACATGCTAGACTATCATCCATGCTTAATTGTGCATCATTATCATACTTGTCATTTATCTATCGATCACGTATACCCGGCCCTGACCGGTTTTCTTTTCTTGTGGTATCTCTATATGTATATGATCCGTTCAGGTGTTCCGCCGCACGGTCGCCAGTAATGACATTTCCCTTCCGCATGTTTTGAGGAGCCGTGACACTGTGCGGGTTTCACGGGATTTTGCGTAGACGCCTCTGTTTATGTTTCTAGTTATGTTCGGTTCATTCGGGCTTGTTGCCCAAACTGTTGTAATTGTATAATGAATTTATTATGTAACACTTGGTACTATATGTATGTTGTATGGATGGTTTTGACCGACGTTTTATTCGGTCCTTAGTATCTTTCGGGATTTCTTATATGCGCTTGTTGGGGGTTTCCACCCTCTATTTCTATTATGGGTTGTTGAAAATGTTTTTTTCTTTTTATTTCAAATCAAAGTTTTTGATAACCCGTTTTCTGGAATATAGAGTGGTTATTCCTTATACTTTGTATATTATCGTGATGCTGAGGATGATATTATCCATGATTTCCTATTTAGTCGGGGTATAGGGCTGGCCACCCTTTATTTCGGAGAGCGGGTTGTCACAGATGGTATCAGAGCCTCTGGTTTTAGAGTCTTTAGGATCTATGCGGACTTGTCACGTTCTACCATAGCGTTCTTTGATATAGAACTTAATGTTAGGATTGTTTTGCTGCCTATGTATGCGATCTTCTGCTAAATAGATTGTCTTACATTATGTTTTAACTCTCTCTCGTCTTTATCTCAGATGCTGCCGAAGAGAGGACGTCCCGCTAGACGTAATAGGGTTGTTAAGGATGAGTTTGGTCCTCCACCGCAGCAGGGGAATATCAGTGCCGCTGAAGTGGCAAATATTGTGGCCCAAGCTGTCAACGCCGCGATGACTGCAGTGGCCCAACAAATGCCACAAGCCCAAGTTAGGGGACAAGAAGCACAAGTTCCCACGGGACCTTCTCAGTGGGAACGGGTGAGGGAATATTTCCTTAAGGGGCATCCCCCGGAATTCGAGGGGGGTTCAGATGTCACCAAGGCGAACCAGTGGAAGAGAGATATGCAACGCCATCTTAGGATGGTGGAATGTAGTGAGGAGAAGAAGCAGATTCTCGTTACTTTCAAGCTGGTAGGACCGGCCTTACATTGGTGGGAGTCAATGACGACACCCGAGCAAAGGGATACTATGTCCATTACAAATTTTTAGGCTTTGTTTGATGGGAAGTATTTCCCTCCCGCAGTTCAGAGGGAAATGCAGAGGAAGCTGCAGGATTTGGTTCAAGGGGAGAGGTCAGTTGCTGAGTATGAGGAAGAGTTTACCCGGTTAGCCAGTTTTATACCGGATGAGGTAACTCCAGAATCGAAGAGGATCTCCAAGTTTGTGGGAGGTTTACATTGGCGAATAAAATAACATTTGCTGGGAAATCCATCTCTGGTGACTTTTGGTGATGTGATGAATGCCGCTTTGCTTCACTGTCAGGAGCACAGATTGTTTCTGCTAAACAAGAAGAAGGTTGTTACTGTGGGACAAGTGGGGAGGTAGGGAGGTGTTGGGAGTGGAGGGGGGACATCTTCTTCGTCCCAATCCTCAGGGAACAAGCAGGTTGAGAGGGATCCTCAGCAGGGGGATTCGTCCAAGCGTCAACGTTTCGGTGGGTTTAATGCTGGCGGTAATAATAACAGGCAAGGTCAAGGTGGTCAGCAACCACAGGGAGGTAGAGGTGGAAACGGTGGTAGGGGCCAACAGGGCCGAGGTGCGGGACAATTCCGAAATAACCAAGGTAGAAATTAGGATATTACGGCAATCAAATGTTTTCAGTGTGGGGAGCTGGGCCACTATAAAAGGGCGTGTCCTCAGATGGTTGGAGGGCATCTTCCTCGGGCCCCACAGCAGCCGTATGTACAGTTTCCGCCCCAAGCGCCAAATCCGGTTGCTCCTCCTCAACAAGGGCAATTGCAGTACGGAAGGGTTTACCATATTAAGGAGGCTTTGCTTCCTCCAGCTCCTCCGGCACCACCGGCGATCGAGGGTAAGTTTCTCATTCAGGGGCACATGGGTCGAATTCTATTTGATACGGGTGCTACACACTCCTTTATTTCTAAAAGTTTTGCTCAGACTACAGGTTTGATAAAATCTGCTGAAAGTACTTTCACTAGCGTCGAATCCTCTATGGGCGATGGCTCATTGATTTTCTTCGTATGTAAAAACGTAGGAATTAACCTTGGTGACTTGTGTTTTGAGGCTGACTTACTCGTCCTTGATATGGTCGGGTACGATGTAATATTGGGTATGGACTGGCTAGTGAAGTACCGTGCTATAGTGAATTGTTACGGGAAGAGTATAGTTTTTGCGGTTCCTGGACAAGAGATGTTCCTGGTAGTTATGCCTTGTGTGGAAGGAAGCACGGGTGCCTATTTATATTGTATTGCGAAAGATGCATCTAGAGATGTCGTGGTTCCCCTAGATTCTCTTCCCATCGTTCGGGACTTTGAAGATATTTTTCGGGAGATACCCGGATTACCTCCAAGTCGGGAAATAGAGTTTGTGATTGACTTAATGCCGGGAACTCGACCGATCGCCAAAGCTCCTTATCGAATGGCTCCTGTGGAGATGAGGGAGCTGAGTGATCAGATTCAGAAGTTACTGGAGCAAGGCTTTATTAGGCGTAGTACCTCGCCGTGGGGCGCTCCGGTATTGTTTGTGAAGAAGAGAGACGGTTCTCTCCGGTTATGCGTGGACTATAGAGAGTTGAATAAAGTCACCATCCGGAACAAATACCCTTTACCTCGCATCGACGACTTGTTTGATCAACTTAGGGGAGCTTCCTACTTCTCAAAGATCGACCTGAGGACGGGGTATCTCCAATTGAGGATACGAGGTCAAGATGTGTCCAAGACGGCCTTTCTGACCCGTTATGGATCTTACGAATTCTTGGTTATGCCCTTCGGGCTAACCAATGCCCCTGCAGTGTTTATGGACCTTATGAATAGGGTGTTTCGGGATTTCCTTGACCAGTTTGTCATTGTATTTATTGATGACATCCTAGTCTATTCTCAGACAGAGTCGGATCACGCTGCTCACTTGCGGTTGGTCCTGCAGAGATTGAGGGATCACCAATTGTATGCAAAGTTTGAGAAGTGTGGCTTCTGGTTGAAGGAAGTTCAATTTTTGGGGCATGTGGTGTCGTCCCTAGGCGTGTCTGTGGATCCGAGTAAGGTGATCGTGGTAAAGGAGTGGGGGCAGCCCACAACGCCCACTGAAGTTCGTAGTTTTCTGGGCTTGGCGGGTTATTACCGTCGATTCATTAAGGGCTTTTCTAAGGTTGCTAGCCCATTGACGAATTTGACTCGGAAAGGAGTAAGATTTGTTTGGGACAGTTCATGTCAAGCGGCTTTCGATGAACTCAAGGATAGACTGACTTCAGCTCCAGTCCTGGCATTGCCAAAGCCGGGGTTGGAATATCTCGTCTTCACCGATGCATCTCTTCTGGGGTTAGGAGGTGTTCTTCAACAAGAGAGGCAACCCATTGCATACGCTTCTCGTAAGTTGAAGCCTCACGAGAGGAACTATCCGGTACATGACTTGGAATTCGTCGCCGTTGTATTTGCCTTGAAGATATGGAGGCATTACCTCTTGGGGGAAAAGTTTAGTCTTTTCACCGACCATAAATCGCTGCAGTACTTATTCTCCCAAAAGGATTTGAATATGCGCCAGCGCCGTTGGTTGGAGTTTGTGAAAGACTACCAATTTGATATTCATTACCACCCCGGGAAGGCGAATGTGGTAGCAGATGCCTTGAGTAGAAAGTCGGATGGAGACTTAGCTGAGGTGTGGAAAGCTAAGTGGAAAGAACTCAGCCTGGAGGATGCCGGAGCGAGAGCATTCCTTTCAGTGATGACGGTTACTCCCACGATTATAGCAAAGATTGTGGAAGCTCAGAAGAGAGATAAGGTTTGTCAAGACCATACATGCCAGTTGTTGTCTGAGGGAGCGGAGTCGTACTCAATAGGCTCTGAGGGTGGACTACGCTTCCATGGAAGACTTGTGGTTCCCGATGATGGGGATTTGAGACGTGCAGTGATGGCAGAATCCCACGGGTCGAAGTTCACGGTGCATCCAGGCGGGGACAAGATGTACCAAGATATGCGTCGTTTGTATTGGTGGGCGGGTATGAAGAGGGATATCTCAGAGTTTGTGTCTCAATGCACTACTTGTCAGTTGGTTAAGATTGACCACCAGCGGCCGACGGGTTTGTTACAACCGCTCGAGATTCCCGTGTGGAAATGGGAGAGCATTTCGATGGACTTTGTTACGGGCTTGCCTAGATCGCAAAAGGATCATGACTCAATTTGGGTGATTGTCGACCGTTTGACTAAGTCGGCACACTTCTTACCTGTGCGCACCGATTATGATACCGCTCGTTATGCCCAGTTGTTCATTGAGGAGATCGTCAGACTCCACGGGGTACCTTTGAATATTATCTCCGACCGAGATAAAATATTTGTGTCCCACTTTTGGCAGAGTTTCCAGGGAGCTATGGGGACCGAGTTGAAGTTAAGCTCTTCCTATCATCCTCAAACAGACGGTCAGACCGAAAGGGTAAACCAGATGTTGGAGGATATGCTTCGTATGTGCATACTCGACTTTAAAGGCAGTTGGGAACAATATCTTCCGTTGGTTGAGTTTGCTTACAACAACTCATACCAATTTACCATTGGAATGGCACCTTATGAAGCTTTGTATGGCAGGCCTTGTAGATCGCCCGCTTGTTGGTTGGAAGTGGGTGATAATAAGTTCCTTGGACCTGAAATGATCCAAGATACTTCTTCGAAGATTGAGCTTATTCGAAATCGCATACGGATAGCCCAAGATCGCCAAAAGATCTACGCCGATGCGGGTAGGAGACATATGGAATTGGAAGTTGGAGATCAAGTGTTGGTGTGAGTGTCCCCGATGAAGGGCATTAAGCGTTTTGGGAAGAAAGGAAAGCTTGCACCCCGCTTTGTTGGACCTTTCCCGGTGATTTCAAGGGTTGGTCCTGTGGCATACCAACTTGCCTTGCCGGAACCCTTACAACAAATTCATGATGTATTTCACGTCTCTTCTTTGAAGAAGTATAGAAGGTGTAAAGGTGCCCTTTGGCACATTCCTTTCGAAGACATCGACTTGCAGCCCGATGTTTCTTATGAAGAACAACCGGTTGCTATCCTTGAGTTTGGGGAGCGAAAGTTAAGATCTCGGGTGGTGCCTCTAGTGAGAGTCTATTGGAGTCATCATCATGCAAGCGAATCAACTTGGGAACGCGAGGATGAGATGCGGGAGAAATATCCACATCTTTTCTCATGAGGTACGCCTGAATTTTGGGGGCAAAATTCCCTCATAAGGGGGGGAGTATGTAATAACCCTCGCTTATGAGACCGTATTTTATAATAATTACTTAGTATAGTAATTAGAGACCAGTGTTGGGTTATGATTTGAATGATTAATTCAATGTAGAAAAGTTGATATTTATTATGAGGTTGCATACATATCATAATTATGGGAAAATATTGCTATGTCATGCTTATTAATATCATCTGAATTTAAAATGATATTTGGCTTAATAATGAGACCGGAACCTAAATTGAATTTTAAAATGTCCAAATGATAATTTGGAGGTTGCCGTTGATTCCGGAATGTGTGAAATAGTCAAATAATGTGCCATATTGTATTTTGTAGTTTTGGGCATTTTGACTGGTTGTGCCTTAATTATGCTATTGCGTATTATTTTATCGCACTTTTGGTTAATTAAGTGGGGCATTTACCTTAAGTCATGACTTAAGCCTATTAAGTCTTCAAATTTCCCCAAAATCCCTTCCTAAACCTAAGAGAGAAAGAGAGAAGTGGAGAGAAAGCTTTGGAGGTTGAGGGAGAGATTGCTACTACACCAAGAAATCTGCATATTTGCTGAATCAAGGCAAGTTTTTACTTGCTATTTGTGTCTTGAGATAGATGATTGGTTGTGATAATGGTGTATTGATTTTAGTTTAGTAAACCTAGGGTTTTCTTATGTATATTTTGGGTTTGATTCACTCCAAGTTGATTCATGAGGTTTTAAGATGATCAATAGCATCTTTGATGTTCTTATAGTGTTGGTATATGAGTTTGGTTTGGAGAAAATTGAGTTGGGGTAGAAAATGGAGTCCAAGACTCCATAGCCAATTCTTGGCAAAATCGCAGGCCCGAATCGATTCGGTCCCCTGGGCGAATCGATTCGGCTAGGGCCAGTGCTCAGGTCTTGTTGACCGAATCGATTCGGAATTGGTCCGAATCGATTCGGCAGTTATGCAGAAACCCATATTTTCAGTCCGAATCGATTCGGCCCTCTGAGCGAATCGATTCGGCTATTATGCAGAATCTCAAACTTTCTGGCCGAATCGATTCGGCCAAGGGGGCGAATCGATTCGGTAGCCCTGCACTTTTTCAAATTTTTCTTTTTCATTTTTAACCCTTTCCTTTAGGACTATTGATTAGGGACCTTCTTAAATGAAGTAAACATAGGGTTTAGAGTACTAGTTGAGTTGGGTCGACACCCTAGACTCGAAAGGGTTCATCTAGGGTTCTTTCAAGGGGGAATTTAAGGCGATGTTTAGGCATCACTTTTGTCTTGTAGTTTTATATCGGTCTAGAATGTATTAAGGTCAATTTTGGAGACTTTAGAATTCAACTTGAGTTACATTTTGACTTGATGGTTTATATTAAAGCCAACGGAGGCTTTGGGGATAACTTTGGAGTCTAAAATTCCTTTTGAGGATGCTATGTCGGTACCACTTATACTTAGTCCCGAATTAGCTTATACATTCAATTAAAATGAGAAATTGTTAAGGTAAATGATATTTTACTAATCATGTAATGGGAATTAATAAAATGGATGTTACACACCTCTCTAAATACCATCTTAAGGGAAGTCCGCACGATAGGTGAAGCCCCCTGGCTAATGAATGCAGGGTGGATATAGTCCTAGGCCATGGGAGCGCTTATGGTTGTATATTTTCTGCGATGGGTAGGAAGATTTCGGGTGTGGTCTTGGCTACCACGCAGGCTCATGGCTGCTTCCCGACGCTTTCGATAGGATCCCAGGTTGTCTTATGTTAGGCCCTAGAAGATGATGGTTATTTAGGGACGCGCACAGTGGGGAAACCCGGACGGGCGGTCTTAGAAGCGTTATATTTATATTTATGACTATTCTAATTATCGAGTTGGACTCGATGGAACATTAATACCCTAAAGAGCAAAATTATGCCGCAAAGAGCATGTTATTGAGATTAGTGCCATATAGAGCACATGATGACAATTATATTCCTGATAAGGAATGGAAAATGAATATTTAAATTGAGATATGATTAAAGATGATAAAGGCTCATAAGCACTTTTAATTCTGTTTTATTATGAATCTCACTCTATGTAGTCCTTCACCAGTTTCAGTTCCGTATATGCTGTTAACATGCTAGACTATCATCCATGCTTAATTGTGCATCATTATCATACTTGTCATTTATCTATCGATCACGTATACCCGGCCCTGACCGGTTTTCTTTTCTTGTGGTATCTCTATATGTATATGATCCGTTCAGGTGTTCTGCCACACGGTCGCCAGTAATGACATTTCCCTTCCGCATGTTTTGAGGAGCCGTGACACTGTGCGGGTTTCACGGGATTTTGCGTAGACGCCTCTGTTTATGTTTCTAGTTATGTTCGGTTCATTCGGGCTTGTTGCCTAAACTGTTGTAATTGTATAATGAATTTATTATGTAACACTTGGTACTATATGTATGTTGTATGGATGGTTTTGACCGACGTTTTATTCGGTCCTTAGTATCTTTCGGGATTTCTTATATGCGCTTGTTGGGGGTTTCCACCCTCTATTTCTATTATGGGTTGTTGAAAATGTTTTTTTCTTTTTATTTCAAATCAAAGTTTTTGATAACCCGTTTTCTGGAATATAGAGTGGTTATTCCTTATACTTTGTATATTGTCGTGATGCTGAGGATGATATTATCCATGATTTCCTATTTAGTCGGGGTATAGGGCTGGCCACCCTTTATTTCGGAGAGCGGGTTGTCACAGTTTTCTTGTCCAAAAGTGAGACACAAGCCTCCAGGCGTTAAGGCGAAAACCTTTTGTGCATTTGATTTTTTAATTAAAAAATTATAAAAAAATATTTGTAAAAATAAAATTAAGTAAATAACATACATATACATAGTATTGAAAAAATAAATACGATCCAAAAAAGCAATAACAAAACACTAAAGTCTTAGATTTACAATACTAGATAGTCAAACTAACGCTAATGAAATACTTACAAGTTAAATGACATAAAAAGGCTTCACAAGCCTCCTTGTTTGCAATTATTACAAAAATATAACAAGGGGATCTTAATAGCTGAAGCATTAAAAACACATTGAAAGAAAAAAGGTTTAAAAAACAGAGCTTTGACGAGATCCTAGAAAAAAGAAATTATCAAAATAGAATACGACAAAATATAATGACTTGGTTGCAATTCAAGTATTATTTAGGTCTTCCTTCTAGTTTCGTTCTATATCAATAAGATATATCACAAATCTTAAATAAAAAAAGATGCTTGAAGATTTCATACTCTCTCGATTCTCAGCAGGGTTCCCAACCTCAATCATTCCATATTTCTTTCTTTCTACAACAGTCAACAAAGTGGAACGAAACACTAGTTTCCTCTGCGCAGTGCTTCACTAACTCAAAAAAGACTTTCCATTATTATTAACAAAAATGAGAAGTTAGTCGAACATTTTAGTTAAAAGGGGAATTTACAATTAGGTCCCTTGGTAACAATTTTTAAACATATAAGGACAATTTACAATTAGGTCTACTTGTTATACCACTAGCGTGGATTTCTACAAGAAGAGAATTAGTGGACCTAAGTGTTTAAAATTTGTCAAAATTCCTTTAGTGTTTAAAATTTGTTTGTGAGGGACCTAAGAGTACTTTCCCCTAGTTAAAATTATGTAGTTTTGACTTGTTCAGTCGATGGGGGGAAGCATGAAAAGCATTAAAAAGGCACGAAAATCGTTGAAGATGCAAATTTTTTATGTATTACGCTAAACCAAGTGAACCTTAAGGCGTTTTGGTTTCAAAAAGCCTTAAAGGGTGCCTCAATTCACATTTTTTAAGCTTTTTCAAACACTGTTGCAAATCGACACAACATATTTCATGGAAAATTACATAATGCAAATTGACACTTTTTCCATGCAAGTCAACACTTTTTTAATGAAATTGATGTGATATCTAATTATTTACAAAAACTAAGATTAAGTCTAATATCTTAATTATCAAATTGGGGTAAGAATATAAAATTAAGCTCAAAACTAACTACACAGATTAATCCACAAAAATTAAAATCATAATCATCAAAACTTTCTGACTCGAATGGATCTAATAACGATGACGAAGACGCGTCTTCATTCAAATCCAAAAAAACTCCCCTAGTAAAAGTTGATTCTAACCATAACAACTCGTCTTCGTAGTGGAAAATTTAACCCTAATTTGAGACCCTCAGTTTCGTTATTTCTTTCTTCGTTGGCTATTTGAAACCCTAATTCACACCTATCTCATGCAAATCAACAACTATAAACACATTTCATGGAGAAAATAAAACTTTTTCCATGCAAAACGACAATATTTTTGTCAAGCCGAGGCATTGTATGTTTAAAAATCGTAGAAGTGTATAAAATCAAGTTATACAATTAAGCTCAAATACTAACTACACATCAAAAAATAAATCAACAGAAATTCAGCGAACATAACAAATTAACAATACAACAGAGCCAAAAAATCTCATTTATTAAAGGATAGTTCAACTTTAGGCCATTTATTTTGAGAATCGCTCAAAACTTTCATGCAAATTCACACCTATTTCATGCAAAGCAGCAACTATAGACACATATTTCATGAAAAAATACATTTTTTTCCATGCAAATCAAATTTTTTTAAAAAATAATTGGCGCGATGCCTAATTATTTGCAAAAATTAGGGTTACGACAAATATCGTATGATCAAATAACACATAAACAACATAATAAATCAAGTTAACTTAGACATCATTATAACAAACATCTTTTTGAAAAACTCACTTAGTAAACAATAAATCAACAGAAATACAATAAGCATAACAAAATAAATACGAAAAACTCACTGAGTAAAGGATTGTTGTTCAAGTTTAGGCCGTTTACTAGTATCACGATCGTCAAAATTTTGTGGCTCAAACACTGATGACGAAGAGGCCTCATTCAAATCCAAAGAATCAAACCAATCATCATTTGATTCTGACGATAATATTTCATCTGCGTAGATGTATTGCTGTAACCCTGATTTGAAACCCCTCGCTTCGTTTCTCCCCGTTCGATTTCTGTTCATTGTGTTCTTAGATTATGAAACTTTGAAAGGAATGAAAAATGAATGGGGAGCTTTATATAGTTGAGATCAAGGTGGTATTCTTCATCACGTCATTAGTTTTAAGAAAAATAAATAAATCTAATAACATAAAACATAATATAATTTTGATGTCTCTTTAGAGAGAAATGACACCTCTTTTACATTTAATGTTCACTAGTTGTGCCCACGTGCGTTGCACATGTGGCCATTTCCAGATATTAATCTTCCACTGCAAATCTGTTAAGGACAAAGTAATAAAAATACTTGCAACATATTATGTTGAATTTGTTTTGTTAGAATATAACATAAAGTACCTAGTACAAAGCATCAATCATTACCCCCAAAACCAAACCTCCATTCAACTGTAAACTATACAAGATATTCCTGTGAATACTCTAACTCTATCACAAATGAACTCAGAACTCCCTACTTAAAAGCAGGAGGAAATACACACAAACATGTATGTATATATAATCTGAATAAATATATCACAATGAAATTAGCTTGAAATGATTTATAGCGAAATATCATTAAAAAAAAGAAGTTAAAAAAGCAAATTCCAAATCGCAGTTATTGAAAGATGACATTTGATAAAGACAGTGTGTAATCCTAAAAACTTAAAATTTAATGCTTAAATATGTTGGTTTTGACGTTGTTAGGATTCAAAGGTTCTTCTTCCTTTTCAACCTTATGAGCGACGAACGTGGATGACCTTATCCAAAGAACCTTTGTACAACATTCTTGTTCTGTTACATAATCCAATTGATGGATTTATATTGCGTAGAAGAATGATTGGACAATTATGTGTAAGTTTCAATGCGTGTGATGGCAATCCATTCGGCATCAAAGAATTTAAAAAAATTTCTTGGTAATAGTTGTGCGTGTCATCCACAGCTTCATTAAAGCTATTTAATGTCTTCAATTCTTCGGGGAATATATCAATCATTATATCATTGAGTGAGTCTACGTGCTCGTTTGTTGTTGGAAGAATTGCTCGATCTGTCAAGAAGTTTGATGAGTTAGCATTTATATTTAATGATGGGAAGATAACGTCAATAAGAGACTGTTCGGGGCTCTCATCATGTGTTGATGCTTCCGTCCCATTGCCAATCCTTAGAAGGAAATCGCTAAGTGAGGAATTAATACCCAAATGTTTAATTAATTAATCATCGCTATGAAGTTAAACAGGGCATTAGTTCTTTTTAGTCATTACATTTACATAATATGATGGATGGATTATCAGTCTTAACATATCAATACAACAACTTTCAAAGATAAATTACGTGAGACAGAGAAACTGCATTCATGTTCATTGAATAGAAATTATAAAATAACAAAGAGAATCCATCCGGTTAATAAGTATGGCCAAACCTAAGTTTTCAAGAAATTAAAATAATTTACTCAACAATAAGATGAATTGAAAACAACAATTGTAAATTAATTTTAAAAAATTAAAAAAATTATGGTACTTGAATAAGTGCAATGTATTCCATAAGTATCCATAGACCATTAACTAAATAAGTAACACTCAGTACTAAATATTAAGAGCAGGGAAGAACAAACTGAAATTCTTTGAACACTATGTATCTAAAGATGCTAAAGATAAAGTTTAGAGTATGTGTTTGAGTTAATAAAGAAAATTCAACCAAGGCGTGTAATTGCAGCTTCAGTAAGGTAATTTGGACTCATTTTTCTCACTTATTTGGTTGTTCTTAGAAGTTATGTTTTTCTTAGCTGGGGAGTTACAACCTGAACCGACGTAAGACTTAATAAGAAGAATATATATATGCATAGAGACAGAATGAATACATTGAACCATACAGTGTGAACAAATTCCAACACAGAGGAAATTGGAATTAAATTAGATTACAAAAACACTAATAGTCATAAGATTTTTAAATATAACATTATGGTATCTATTTTAAATAAATAGAAAACCAAAAATATTCCTTTTATTCCTCTTCATTGACGATTTTACCTAAACATGTTATGTGTAATCAGAAAGAGAACATTAAACTTAAACAAAGAGTAACAATAGCTACTTAAGAAATATTATTACTTTATAACACAACTATACACCAAATTACAAATTAATTATGGAGTTGAGTTTATATCAAACAGGAAGCATGTAGGAGTTTGTGTTTAGTACATTTTATCAAACATAGCATACACACACGATACATATAACATAAACCTAAGACATATACAACAAGATAGTAAGAAAAGAGAACTAAACATCATTATCTATCGAATAATCACAAAAAAATGTCAATTGAAATCAGTTTAAAGCATATGCTAGGTTAATACCTCGAGTAGAAAACTCACAATCAATCCTCAAACTTTTCTCCTCGACAAACCACAATGAGACATTTAGAATCCATATAACTACAACAGAGGTACCACAAAAACTCTGGTAAAAAATACCTCTTCCGAGTGGTTGAAACGATTTATGGGGCTCATCAAATGGGTAAAAAATTAGGGGATGTTAATATGGAGTATAAAATTTGTTTGTAATTGGATATGGGAAAGTCAATTTTCTCAGTCTTAATAATGACTCTATAATTAAGGATTTGTTAACCAACAAAAGCCCCTGGAGATTTGAAAATAAACCAATCTCTTGTTGAATTGGCCCTGTAACCTCACAAAGTCGTAAATTTTGGCAGTTTGAAATTTCCCTAGGTTATTATCCTCTGAAATCATTTTTCGACGGGTCCATAGTTTGTAAAGTGCAATTTTCCGTGAGTGACACTATGCTTCCTAATCTGTTCTCCCAAAACTCTTTCAGCTTCTCAAATTCAAACCCTAAATCTACACTCAATTTTTTAGTGCTTAGATCAACATACTGAATATTAGAGCATACATCAAGGGAATTTCCTATCTCACCAGTTAAATTATTACTCCAAATATTCACAACAACCAAGTTGTCACAAATTCTAGGAAAATGTATAGAATTCCACCATGAATTATATTAAGTGAAAGATGCTAAGCTCAATACTAAACCAACTTAGAAGACAACACATTATTATATTATGCATCCACTAAGCTTGATTTCGCTGAGAGAATCCTATCTTTTATCGCTGAAATTCTAGTTACAGCAGCAGCTACTGTTCTTGCTTAGTCGTTCATTCGTGCTTACTCCTCTGTGTCAGCCAGCTGACAGGTATCTGCAAGCAACAGCATCAGCTGATGTTGTTGCCAGCCTGTCATGCATGTGGCCGATATCGACTGATGACTAAATCCTATTTAGGACTCGAAGGCTTTCGTGGTATGACTAAATATGCGTGTGGGACTTTGTCTTTAGATGCTTTTTCTGTTTGACCGCGTCCGTAGAGTGGTACTAAGGTTTGTTCTATAATTTCAGCCTTGCACACAGGGCATTGAGGCTGTTGGTGATCTTGGATTTCAGTAGATACACTTGGGTAATGAATCCATTTGTAAATATGGGATATCAATAGAGGTGGTTATAGGGTCTTGAACCATGTCTAGGCAGATGTTACAGTCGAAACCACCGGTCGCATTATTTTCCGTTAAGTTGGTGGATTATTTTCGAACGCTTTCGACTTGATATTGGTCTACTTTTCTACTGTACCAAATAAATAAGATTCTCATCATTGACTTTATTAATTGGGTACCTAACCACTTGTCTTTTTTTCTTACTACTATAAAAAATTAAAATGTTATTCACCATTTTTATAACTTACCAATCAGATGTACCCTACACTAATCACGTGGGAAAACAATCTTATCTCTGATGTAGGCGAAAGGCGATAGTATTTTGCCAAGTGCTAAATTTTCAGGACTAAATAAATGGGACAATATGTGCTAAATCTTCATTATACTCAACAATTTAGGTCGCAACCTATAAAACTATTGCCAAACCCATCCCCATTCTCTCTATATACGTATCCATCTAGTCTCCCATATATATGAATCCAACAATTATGGCATAATGAAAATAGTTTGAAAAATGTAGGTTAAAAAAATATATATTCGGCTAATATAAAAATAAATTATGTATCAATACGTAAGTTTGTGCGTGAATGTCATTTTAAACTTAGTGACCCCAAAATTTCACTCACTGAGTACCCAATCGCTCCAAACAAGCCCACTAAATAATGAATCATCAAAGTCTTTGATTATTTTGGTTCGTAGGTTGTTTCATTTATCATGATATCAGAAAGTTTAATATGTATATTGCAATGACATAATTTTGTTTATCCACATAATTATGTTCTTCCTTATTTTATAAAAATTTGGGTGTCTACTTGGTTCTACTCTATAATTTGTTATACACGCGTAGTTTGTAAATACACCCCGTTTACAAAACTATATCACCTGCATTTCTTTCACTATTAGGTACCATGTATGTATACATTTGTATTTTATAATTCGCAAATCGGATACCCAAAACAGAAAACGGAGATAGAAATATTAAAAAAAAGACATAGATGTATATTATCAAACACACGATATGCAATGGATTTCATTCATGCTAACAAATTTTAATTGCCCAACACTCATAAAACAATAATACATAATTGGATCAAGGCATATACTCCAACCATGTATATAATCATTTATTTATTTTACAAAAAGGTATTTGAGATTAGAAAATTGTTAGGCAAACGTATGAATGATTATCATCACGATTGTGACGGACCTTACTTTTTCATTTTTGTCAACATAAGAGAATCTTATATAAATCAGTTTCTAAATGATAAGTAAAATAACAATGATACATTAATCAATTGCAATTACCTCGTAAACCAAAGTGAGTTTCCTTCACTATAAGATGGACAATCCAAGCTTTGACCACAAATATTGACAATATCCTAAAAAGTTTCAAAGGAAATATATGACCATTTCGAATATAAATTATAGGATATATTTTCAATGTGGTATTAACGGGTAAAGCTAACCACGCTCCAAAAAATCTTAAAACAGTCCAAATACTTTTTGAAAGACAAACTTGCTCTTTGCTCTAAAGATTAAACAAATACTTTTTTATTTTTTAATTTTTTTCAGTAAAGAATACTATTTTAAACAGTTTTTTAAAATATTTTATAATTTTTTAAAATTAAAAAATAACTGTTTTTTTTATCAAAATTGTTATGATAGTTTTAAAAATCTTTTTTTTTTTTATTTAAAAAGCTGTTATGATATTTTTAAAAAAGTTTATTTTAAGATAGATTTAAAAACTGTTTTTTTTTTCAAATAAAAAAATGTTTTTTACATAAAATTGTGAAAAAAATTAACAAATAAAAAAAATGTTTTTTATATTCACAACTGTTTTTTATATTTTTTAATTGACATGATCACGACCCAAATAAAACGCAATGTGACATGGAGTCGTATTTTTTTTTATACCGGTGGCGAGGACCATTATTTATTATTTCAAAAATAATCTTTTTACAATTTAAAAAAATGGTTCGCGCCAACTGTAAGCATAGCAGTCCAACCACCTATACATCCCGCTGGCGAGGTCCATTTTTTTAGTATGTTGGTACGCGTCAGCGGTATGTATAGGCGGTATTATAAAACATTTTAAATAAAATGTACAAAAAAAAACAGTTTAAACAATTTTTTAAGTGCCTAAAGATTTTATTTTAAAAAATTATTTTAAGTAAAATCCAAGCATGCGAGTCTTATAGGAAAATTGTTACAAAAATTCTAATAGTTACAAAAATTGTTACAAAAATTCTAATAGTTACAAAAATTGTTTTATAAAAATAAAAAGTCAGTAGTTCCAAAACAATAACTATTATAATCTTAATTTTTTTAAAATAAAATCTTTTGGCACTTAAAAAATTGTTTTAAACTGTTTATTTAAAACTGTTTTTTTTATACATTTTATTTAAAATGTTTTATAATACGCGACCAAAATAAAATTAACATGACATGGCACGACACACCTCAAAATCTTAATATTACATAAAATGAATATGACACATATGAAAGTGACATGACACGACACAAAATCCTTTTTTTTACGAAATGCGAACACGACCCACTTGACGTGTTGCATTTTAAGCGGGTTGTGTTAGTATTTTGGTAAAAAAAATGAGATTTCGTGTTGTGTCATATTACTTTTATTGGTGAAAATAAGATTTTGAGGCGTGTCGTGTCATTTTTATTTTGGTTGGGTTTGTGTTTGGTTAAAAAAAACATATATTATGGCGTGAAACTTTTACTTGGGTAGTGTTCATGTTTTGTAAAAAAATAATATTTCATGTTGTGTCGTGTCACTTTTATTAGGATCGTGTTCATGTTTGGTTAAAAAAAAAAATTGTCGTGTTGTGTTGTGTCGAGTTGCTTTTATTTGAGTCGTGTTCGGTTATAAAAACAATTTTGAATTTAAAAAACAGTTTTTTATTTGTTAATTTCTTTCCTAATTTTATGTAAAAAACATTTATTTTTGAATAAAAAACAGTTTTTAAATCTATCTTAAAAAAAAAACTTCTAGAAAAGTATCATAACAGATTTTTTAATAATAAAGGGTTTTTAAAACTATCGTAACAGTTTTCGTAAAAAACAGTTATTTTTTAATTTTAAAAATTTTAAAAATGTTTTAAAAAACAGTTTAAAATATGTTTTTTATTGAAAAAAATTAACAAATAAAAATGTATTTGTTTGATCTTTAGAGCAAAGGGCAAGTTTGTCTTTTAAAAAGTAATTGGAGTGTTTTAAGAATTTTTAGAATCTTTAAGAAATAAACATGAATACAAACATGTCCAACTGGAAAATACATATGAAGGCATAAAAAAAAATAATCTAATAAGGTATGAACTTGGTAATTCCTTAACTTAAAATATACATATAATTTTTCTGAAATTAACATTGAATTTATAATTATTATAAAACATGAATAGAACCACAATAAAATTGGAAATACAAAATCTGTGCACAAAAGTGAGACAAAATTATTGAATGAGATAGATATAATTACAAAAATTATGTATTTGCTTTCAAATTAACAAGTACATACTTTTGATGGCAAATAAAAAAGGAGTAAAAAATTAGAGAGGAAATTAGGAGTATTGACCTTGTTTTTTAGACATGAAACAAGAGCAACGAAGAAACTATACAATATGAATATGCTGGGAAGATGAATGAACTTGTGCAGCTGACTTTTGATTTCTAGGATTTCAAGATGAATGTATTTGGAAGTTTTGTTAGATGAATGTATTAGGAGAAAAAACATATCAAGTTAAGATTCATTGAATGATTTTAATTCAATGAATGTGTGAGACTAATATTAAGGATATGATAGGAAATATTAATTTAATGAACATGAATAGAACAACAATAAAGTTGGAAATACAAAATCTGAGCACAAAAGTGAGACAACATTCATGAATGAGATAGATATAATTACAAAAACTATATATTTGCTTTCAAATTAACAAATGCATACTTTTGATGGCAAATGAAAAAGGAGTAAAAAATTAGAGAGGAAATTAGGAGTATTGACCTTGTTTTTTGGACAAGAAACAACAGCAACAAAGAAACTATACAATATGAATCTTATGGGAAGATGAATGAACTTGGGCAACTGACTTTTGATTTCTAGGATTTCAAGATGAATGTATTTGGAAGTTTTGTAAGATGATTGTATTAGGAGAACAAACGTATCAAGTTAAGATTCATTGAATGATTTTAATTCAATGAATGTGTGAGACTAATATTAAGGGTATGATATAGGAAATATAAATTTAATGAGGGTAGTTTAGTACTTTGAGATTTGAAGAGGAACTTCCCTCTTTTTAAGTAGTAGAGAAGAGATAAAGATAGAGATTTACAAGACCATTTCCATCTTCTGTCTTTTATGACTTCAACACTTCGGTTCCCCAAAAGTTAACCCTTTCATCTATCTCTTGAAACTTGTCCGCGTTCCTTTAAAATGAATATAAAACTCTCCATTTTTTTAACTCTCCAACTTCACTACCAGTGCTCTCTCTCACCTCCGAAACGTAAAGCGTCAACACACATTTACTACCCTTTCTCTTTTTCCAAACGGATTATTTAAATGGCGCCTCTCTATTTTCACAGGACAGAGAGATTTTTTTTTTCTTCTATTTTTTATATCCCAGGTGCCTCTTATTCTCCCACATTATAGTCTTCTTTATCTCTACACTTTTTATCTTCGCCCAAGCTTCCCAGATTCTCCCAACAATCCAACGTACCATCTTACAAATCCTAAGGTCACTCATCTCACTTATATTTTATTACTATATTCATCACTTTCTTCATTTAGATCTCTTTTACTCCAAACTATAATATGTTCCGTAGCAGATCCCCATTTTCTACTATTTTTTCTTTCTTTTCATTATTACGTTGTAATTCAATCTTAACTCCTCTGAATCTTTAAAGAAAATTGATCTGTGAAACAGTGTATCCCCGAAAAACAGTGGATGGGACACGACGATTGAAGAATTCATGTTGAATGCGATTAAGATGTTCAAATTCATTTTTAATCAGTAGATAATCAACGCAATCAAATTCTAAAAATAGTCCAAAACTGATGTTCACAAAGTTGAACTTCTTGATCTGTTTAGAATCTCACAAAGATGTTAAATAATTTTGTAGTTGTTTGTTTAATATTTATTTTGTTTAGTACCTTATTTGTACATTTTTTTTGAAATATTATGCATTTAATATTGATGGATAAAGAATCAACACTAATTTGCCGTTGGATTATATTTATATTGTATTTATCTTATAATTGTGAACTCTTTACTGTCATTTGTATAGTTTATAATTTAACAATAATTTTTCTCATATATTTAAAGCGCCCGCGCATCTTGCGGGGCTAAAATCTAGTTGTTATAAATATTTGTATTTATCTTATTTAAGTGTACGTTCACTTTTATTAGAGCATCCGCAGTGGTGTATCTCCACGAAAGATAAAATACAAATCCAAATGGGTCATTTACTTTTTGCTCGGATGGCAGCCATGCAGTGGGGGAACTTTCTACGAACTTTAGAAGTTCATAGGAGGAAGTCCCCAACCGCTATAAACGGCTAGGGGTTTGTGTTAATAAATAAACGACCGTCCCTTCTCTCTTTCACACTTCTTCATCTTCTTCAGCCTAACTAAAAAAACAGATAACATAGCTACCCCAAAAAAAACTTCCTTTTTCCCATAAATCAGTCACATAAATCCATCTAAAGTCATCCTAATAATTACAAAAAAAATCCTCAAATTAACTAAAACCATTTCTTCCATTTAAACTAAACAAATTTTCATTTCTCGAATTTTTATTTTTTACATCATGGATGACAAAAGATGGAAAAAATACTTAAATATCGGGAAAAGCAAAAAACATGGCTCCACTTCAACGGCAATTCCGATTCAACCTCCGTCGAGTGAACCTATCGATCCTGTATACAAGCATTACACCCATATTTTCGATTGAGAAGCACACGTGTTTGACGGGGAGACGCCGATTATTAACGACAATAAGTTTGAATTTTGGGGCAATTGGGCGGGGCGCAATGAAATTGTACAAAACTATCGGAGAAAATAAACCGTTGGTAAAAGAAATTATCAACGATGTCGGTATTATGTCCAATTTATCTTCAAAGGTGATGCTGAATTCCGATCAGTGTATTGTGACGGCAATGATCGAACGTTGGTGGGACAGGACGCATACCGTCCAACTACCGTTTGTTAAAATTGCATTCACGCCTTTCGACTTCACGATGCTTTTCGGTAATTTTTATTTCTTATTAAATCCCTTATATAATATTATTTATATTAAATTTATATTATTAGGAGGTGTAACAATAATTATCATTTTATTTGTATATATGACATGCATTTTTAATTTATGTACAGGCATCCCGATTGGGCAAGAGTCATTCAAAATTTGCCGAAAAAAATACACAAATTTTGAAAATACCATTAATGAATTTTACCCCTAAATTCATACACAACAATTTTCAGGTGCAAAAATTCCAGTTTTCGACCTTAAGAAATACATTGAAAATTTTGTGAAACAACCAGACCCACCCGATTACATGTGGTCAGTCATCACTCTGGCATTTTGGTTTTACGTAATTGACAGTTTATTCTTTCCAAATGCCAATTCCACCTTCGACCTCAGGTATTTACATTATTTGGAAGAGGTTATGGTGATTGGGGTTCGGCAATTTATTCCCGTATCATCTGGTCAATGGACAAAGCGAGTCGACGCTCATTAACTAGTGCTGAGTGCATGTGACAATTAACAGAGGTACATTTTCTAAATTTATTATTTAAATGTTTACGCATTTTATGTTTAGTTAAAATAATAGTTTATGTATTCTAATCAATTTAATTTATTTACATATTTTGAAGTACTTACATCACGAGTACATGGTGACCGCATGTCAAATTTTTGTTGATCCGGCCGTAGATGTATGGCCCCAGATATTTCGTTGGTCAAAGTCGAACAGGAGTCGAGTAAAGGGAGAGCAACAGTTTAATATCTCAGGCAACCAACATCAGCTTGATAGAAAGAAGTGTGTCGCGACCAGATTTCCCAATCAATGCTCCTCCAGCTCATTCGTTGTCACAATTAAAATGGCGTGAGACATACACCAACATAACAAATAATATACATGGTCTCCGTCCTTTACTACTTACTGATACTCGAGAGCATGAGGATATCATCAGAGCACACGATGATCGAATTGAGGTGCTCAAGCGACAACTTGTCGCCTTTAATGTTCGTGGGGTTGGTCCTGAGGTTAGTGAGCCGAGCTACACCCGTGACGATGTTTACATACCACAATCAGTCCCACCATCTCACCCATACGCGACATATCAATCGCAATCGAGCTGGGGCACCCTTTTGGCGACGATTCGATGTTAGGGTCACATATTGATTTGGGTCAGGATTATGATTTTGGGCAAGGGACACGGTGATTGTATTCATTTTATTCTTTTTATTTAAATTTGTATTCATTTCATTAGTAATTCATTTCCATTTTATAGAATGTATTCATTTCCATTATCAATTCATTTCCTTATACAATTATCATATATTGTATTCATTTCCAGTTTATTACACAGTGAGTAACAGCATAAAAAATTGCAGCTCCCAACATAATTGAATATTACTTCATAATAAAAACATAGAAATGAAATATAAAATTAATATTCGGTGACACACTATCCGATAATATTTTTAAACATTTGATTATTCCTCCAATTTCCCCCTATAAATATATGGTCTCATTTGATGATTCCTCCACAACACTAGTTATACTTCCTTAAACCATAAACTTAACAATGCATAACCATGTCTGCATGCCTGATGAAGATTCACCCTTCTTAAACCATGTTCCCAGGAAAACTCCCTTCGGGCAAAAAACTTTCGTATTATAATTGGTCACCGCCTAAAAAGGTAGTGCGATGTGATTACCTCTTAACAGGGGGCAAGCAGGATGCAACAGGTCGCGAAGACAAAGTTTAAGTCTGAAGCATCAACATCATTTGGTGTTGAACATGTTGAGGTAACGCACAGTAATGTTGAACCAGTGTTGACTAGCCCAGGGATCTACCACAATCCCCATGGAGGTAGTTGGTTTGGCGAGAAAAGATTTTTTGAAAATATCCCTATATGTACACTCCATTATTTAAGCGACGTTAACCATGTGATGAAATGGTTAACGCCGACAAAGGGAAATATTCCATGGGATGATCATTTGAAATGGCCTACGTTATTTGATAGACGTTGCGATTTGGAGTGCTACTATCATTGACATTGTTTACCCGTGCCACAAGAAAAATTGGCAAGATATTGTAAAGTTCCAAACAAAGATAATGAAAAATGTATACGTTTATTGCAATGCAAAATTTCACAGGTGGAGAAAAGGTTAGAGCGATGTCATGCTAAACATTTGATAAATACTGAACTTGACGATCCAATGTATGCATCGGATTCGGACCTGTCGGATTACAAAGGGGCCGAGTCGAACATGGATTTAGTACATCATCTACTAACCATGTTGATGGGGGGTGGGAATGCCTTTTGTTGTGTTCCGTGGTTGCGTAGGAAATAATGGTGTTAACTATACAAATCAATCATTAAAATGTTGCGACCCGTTGAACAGGAAACCGTGAAGTATTTAATATATAACTGTAAGGACATTATTTTATTATCCGTAATCAATTGAGTATGTAGTATATTGTTACAAACGTCGAAGAAATATTCAAGATCATTCAAACATCGAGACGGATCCAAATATCAAAGTTCTTCAACATTTAAGCCTCCGCGACACGGATTTTGGTAAGGTTGTGCTTTAAATTACCTTAGCATTTCACTTAGAGTATTGGGATAAGTTTTCAAAAATATTTTCTAAGTGTTGGAGCGGAGTTTTTTGTCAAAAATATTTTTCTAAGTGTTGAGGCGGGATTTTAAAATCAAAATAAAAATATAATTTTTATTTAATCTCGTTCGAGCGAGATTCACTATCGTTCGAGCGACATGTGATCTCGTGTGAAGCTGTCGTTCGAGCGACAGTCCTCTCCATTTGAGTGAGATGCCTTTTCGTTCGAGTGATGCGCCGCCTTAACTTCTATATAAATAGCGTGCTAAACGGTTCATTTTTTCTTCAGAAGACCTGTGGATTTTCAATTGACGAAACTGCTTTGGAAAAACACATTGTCTTCTCACTTTTAGGGTCTTAATCCCTTTTGTTTTCAATTCACAAGATCCCAATAGTTTATGTGAATTATTTTGGAACCAAAGAACACATCTTGTGTCAAGTTTCTCTTATAGAGAGGATCTTTAATGTTGATCTAGGTGCCGCTTGAGGGAGGTGCTGGGCTGACGTTGAATGCGTGTCAAAGGGAGTGCTTGCTGGTATTCCCGGGATGATCCAAGACTGCGCATCTTTGTGGATCTTCTGCGGTCGATTCAGGACTGAGGTTCTTGAGAGTTTGTTGCGCTAAATTCTTTGCAGATTTCATTGTAAACATTGTAATTATTAGAGTGAAATAAAAGTTTTTCCCTTCGAAGATTTTTCCTGAAATCTGTGAGTCAGTAATTTCATTTTATGTGTTTTGATATGCGTCATCATTTCATTTATGTGTTTTATAATGTTTGGAGTCATTGAGATGTGATTAGTTGTTACTACCTGCATGTTTGACTCATGAGTTCCTTTATTGCATACTTGCATGGATTTGTTTGACTATTTATATTTATCACATATTGGTCAGAGTGTTATCATCTAAATTCTGTTTTTAAAAGAAAAATAAATGCATAATTATTTATGAGGGAGTTTTGATGGAAAGTAATGAAAAACGGGTTTGCACGTCCTGACAGTGTCATGAAAAAGCATTACATAGTTTTAGACGTTGGTGGTGTGGGAATCATTATTGACATTGATATGTTGATGGATTGAGTCGATGTCATTTAAATTCAACATTTTTTTCGACACCTAAGGACGAGTTTGAGATTCATTCGTTAGGAGTACACATATTCATCGTGCACATATGTTATGTTTGATTGTATTGATTTACCTATTGAATACGTTCACATCCATTCATTTCGTTCCCATGATTTGGTTGTCTTGGAGTAAATTCATGGTGTGATTTTTGTAAAATTATTTTTGTATTTTTTGTATAAAAAATTAAAAAATAATTTGTAGAAGCTTTTGGGTTACTCCTTTGCATGAGCGTAGTTTGATCCATATTTTCTATGCACTTTTGTCGTGACAACTCCATGTTTATTTTTATATATTCATTTCCTTATCTATTTCGAACAAATAAAAAGGGAGAGAACGAACTATGGGGGAGTTTTTGCATTATGGGGGAGATTTGATTATTAATTGATTTATTCTTATATCATTTCAAACTCGATGCGTCATGAAGGTATTTGCTTTATCTCATGTGTGTAGGTACAAAAATTGAAGATCATATTTTGCACAGCCTGATGAGAAAAGCTTGAAGATTTTTGAAGTCGAATATTTTGAAGAACAAGTTTGATACTTGCATCTTTAGTACCTTTTCAGTTTTGGGTCCATGGGAGGGTATTAGATTTGTATAGGCATTTTGATTTGATAATTCAAATGTTTTTATTTTGTACCGTCATAGACATAGGGGATATTTGTAAGGACATTATTTTATTGTCCGTTACCAATTGAGTATGTCGTATACCTCTACAATCGTCGAAGATATATTCAAGATCATTCAAACATTGAGACGAATCCGAATATCAAAGTTCTTCAACATTCAAGCCTCTGCGAGATAGATTTTGGTAAGGTTGCGTTTTAAAGTACCTTAGCATTTCACTTAGAGTATTGGAATAAGTTTTCTAAAATATTTTTTGAGTGTTGGAGTGGAGTTTTCGTCAAAAATATTTTTTTAAGTGTTGAGGCGAATTTTTAAAATCAACATAAAAAATTAATTTTTATTTAATCTCGTTCGAGCGACATGTGATCTCGCGCGAAGCTGTCATTTGAGCGATACTCCTTTCCGTTCTAGCGAGATGCCTTTTCGTTCGAGCGATGCGCCGCCTTAACTTTTTTTATATATAGCGTGTTAAACAGTTCGTTTTTTCTTCAGAAGACCTACGAATTTTCAATTAATGAAACTGCTTTGGTAGAATACATTATCTTCTCACTTTTAGGGTCTTAATCCCTTTTGTTTTCAATTCACAAGATCCCAATAGTTTATGTGATTTCTTTTAGAACTCTAGAACAAACCTTATTGAAATTTCTCTTGTAGAGAGGATCTCTACTACTGATATAGGTGTCGCTTGAGGGAGGTGCTGGGCTGATGTTGACTGCATGTCAAAGGGACTACTTGAGGGTGCTCCTAGGCTAATTCAAGACTGCGCGTCTTTGTGGATCTTCTGTGGTTGATTCATTGTTGATTCAGGACTGAGGTTCCTGAGAGTTTGCTGTGGTAAATTCTTTGCAGATTTCATTGTAATCATTGTAAGTATTATAGTGAAATAAAGGTTTTGCCCTTCAGGGATTTTTCCTGAAATTTGTGAGTCAGTAATTTTATTTGTGTTGGCATGATCCACTACACCTAGATGTTTGTTTAGGGATAAAATAAAATTGGACTTAATTAGTTTGGTTTAAAAATTGACACTTGATTAATTAAGTATTTAATTGGAAACTTGTGAATTTGTTCGAATTGTATCACACGGCATTTTACAGTAACTTTCGTTTATATGTTTTTATTATGAAAATTTTAATATTATTTTTGAGTTTTGAAATTTGGTTTTAAATTACAAATATTTTAACCATGTACGCATTTTTTCTCATGCAATTATAATATGACATTATCGTCTGTTTATGGCTAGCCATTTGATAGTTTTGTGATATGACATTATCGTCTGTTTTATACTAGTAAATTGCAAACTGTAGTGGCACATCCTTCAAAAATTGCATACGGCGCATTTCTCGTTAAATATATAAATAGTATTTATATGTATATTGACACATTGTAACAAACAGTTTGTAATTATATAAAGTCTTTAAACAGTCTGTAAATTCATGGCACACATACCAAGCAATAATTGACAAAAGGCACTGCTGAAAAGTAACTTTTTTTTAGTAACTTGAATCTTTGTAAATATCATCTGCCTCTTGAAATGTTGAAATCATGTCACACATACCAACGTATAAAAAATCATATTCCACACATTGAGTATAGAATGTATGGACATTTTAAAAAATCGTAGATTATCACATTTATAAATAGTTCGGTGGATTATAAAATTTACAGTATACCTTATTAAATTTCTAAATTATTTTGAGAAAAAATAAATCATGGACTACCCCAGTTCTAGTGATGAGGATGAAATCTTATGCTTAAGTATGCTCAATTTAATGATGATGCATCATCAAATGATTCAAATGAGGAGATGTTAATTTGCATGGATATTACACGTTGGATAGCTGAACAAAATATAATTCAAGATGGGAAAGAACTCGAAACTAGACGTCGAGTGAATCGAATGAGAGAAAGGGGACATAGAACACTCTTGGATGATTACTTTGGTGAAGATAAGGCATACAAGGAGTATTACTTCCGAAGGAGATTTAGGATGCGATATATTATTTTCAATTGCATCCTTGATTCTGTTTGTCAATACAATAACTACTTTGTACAAAAGAAGGACGCACCCGGTCGTCTAGGATAAAGCTCACATAAAAAAATATGGGGGTTATTTGACTCCTAGATACGGTGGATCCCATAAAGTATGGTCTGAGAAGTAAGTAATGAGTGAAAAAAAACTCTATTAGAAATTATTATCAGATTTACTGTGGTAATTGTGGCCATTTTCGATCCCCAGTATGCCAAAAATCCGACAACAGATGATGTCACCAGGTTACTTGAACAAAATGCAAGCCATGGATTTCCAAGAATGTTAAGGAGTATAGATTGCATGCATTGGCGATGGAAAAATTGCCCCACAGCCTAGCACTCTCAATATAGTGGATGAAAAGAATCGTCAAATATAATGTTAGAAGCGATTGCCTCGTATGACCTCTGGATTTGGAAATCATTCTTTGGGGTTCCTGGCTCTTGTAATGATATAAACTGTGACACCCCGTCTAATTAAAAACCGGGTAGCTACACCTTCATTAAATTAATACAGAATATCCAGTTAGTTTAGTCTTAGCATCACTGTCGAAATATTTAATTAGTTACTAGCCACCTAATATTTAAAAAGTGAGATACCAAATTTTATTAATTAAATTAACAATCAACCAAGTAATTTGAATAACCATCCATTCAACATACGCATAAACAATCTCATATGAATCTAATACCCCATATTTTTGAGGATTTAAATAATTATGAGATTAATTATTATAGTGGGATTAATTGAATTAAAATGTGAGAATTTAATGGTTAATTAATCCGGATTTAAAAATAAATATTAACTAGCATGCCAAGGGTTAATACTTATTGATTTAATATTACTGTGTGATATGTAATATGGAACTATACACTTTGATAAATTGTCGAGAGTGAATAATACGACAATTTGGTAATTTAAGTCTGACGCGCGTGTGAGTCGTGTCGAGACTAATTGATTGGGATAAAAAGAGAAATTATTTGTATTAACTCGTATGGTCATTTTGAGTGCATCGTTGAGTCCGGGAGGACTGAGATAGTCAAAAGACACTACCCGGGTATTCTATTTGGACTCTGGGAGATTTTAGGCCAAATCGGCACCCCGTAAGGGTAGTTTTGTAATTTGAATTTTTAGGGAGATTAAATAAACGAAAATTAGAGTTTTATTATATCAGTTACATGGGAGAAATTAGGGCTCACATTCACATAACTCAAGAGAGAGTCACAGAGAGTGAGGGAGAGCAAATCCCAAGGAGCCAAAACTTTTAGGCATCATCTTCCACCACCGTGACCACCAATGCGTAGATCGAGAAGAGAGAAATGCGTCTATACCAACATCACCAAAGGATTCAGACCTTCGATTTAAGTCAAGTGTTTATTACTTGTTTTCCTTTAGCAAAAATCATACCCATGTTAGAGTAGGTGAAATTAATCATGATTTACATGTTAATTGCGTGAAAATTGAGGTTAAATGATGATTAAAGGCTGGGTTAATTAGTTGTTAATATTCCTTCATGTATGTAGAGGATTAATTACAAAATTGAATCATATATTGATGAACGAATCTGGGTTGATTAGGTTCTTTAATTGAAATTTTGGAAACTAGGGTTCATGTGAATTAATTTGGGGATTTTATATGATTATGATGATTAATGATGAATTAATGATCCTAGGAAGTTAGGAATGATTTATAATCTGTTATGTTTTTATGGGTATTGATGATGAGGCATTGGGTGTTGAATCTTAGAGGTTTTTAGGTTAAAAAATGGTAGAAAATGCTGAAATTCTGTGAAGAAGACGAAACAGTTGGTCTCGCGCGAAGCCGCGCGAAGTCATTCAAACGAGATTGGTATCTCGAGCAACACGTGGAAGTCGTTCAAATGACATTTCTCGTTCGAGCGACACCGTGAATTTCTGGGAATATTCTTAGAGTCTAGTTTTGAGTTTACATGTTTATTGGAGTGAGAGAAACTGCCCGATAGTAAACTTAAACAAGACAGAATTTTGGGAAAGTATGTGAGAATAAATACGTTACTTATTTCGGTATAGAATGAATGTACCCTGGAGATTACGAGAGAGATAGTAATCTAAATATTTATACTATACATAGTGTTGAGGTTAAAATACGTATGAGAAGTATATATGAGGTTGGAGAAATACCTATAGATTCTAATAGGATGTGTGTGCCTATTATGTGATGTTATTATTAAGAGCACTAATGGGTGATAACCCGAGGGTGCAAGAATCTTACTATTAGGTGCACTAATGAGTGATAACTCGGGGGTGCAAGGATTCTATCGTTAAGTGTACTAATGGGTGATAACCCGGGAGTACCAGATTAATGTTATAAGTGCACTAATGGGTGATAACCCGGGGGTGCACCATTATTATGGTTAGGTGCGCTAATGGGTCTTAGCCCGAGGGTGCAGTATTAGAATATATATATATATATATATATATATATATAGGGAAGATGTGACTATATGTATATATACATAAACTTGTGAATCATTCTACTGAGTATAGTTAGTAAAGATGAAAATGTTGTTATATAAAATAAATCTTAAGAGTATAATAGATTTATTATGAAAACGAGAAAACATGTTAATTATCTGTTTGACATAGGCTAATTTGAAAGCGTATTGTATAGGAGATACGGGTATACTACTGGTGGGTATAGATACTATTAGAATGACTTCAGACTAGTTAGACTAGGTGGTATAACTACGGGAAAAATTAGATGTACGTTAGGCGTGCATAATAGATGAGAGGTGAGAAGCTCATGTGAGAGTTTGATAACTAACATGCATATAAGACTTGTTTTAAGAACTAGTTTTAAATACTTGCTAAATCATTTTTAAACCTCCGGCCCTGACCCGTTTATTGCATAATTTTCTCTCTTTTGCTATGTATATATTATACGAGGTGCTCAGCCGCAGTGGTACCAGAATTAGAGATTGGATTGACAGACGTGCTGCAGCTATTGTGGAAGCTGTAGGTCCTTGCATTAGACGCATCTATCCTTTCCATTCAGTTTCATTTAGACTTCCTATTTAGGGAATGTGTCGCCTTCTTTTAGTCTTTTATTTGAGATATGGTATTGAGTTTACTTTATGGTCTGGAGTTTTGAACTGGGAATTTTACCCAGTCTTATTTATTTTAGTACTTGATTCATGTTCAATGTTTATTATATTCCTATGTGCAGTGAATGGTTTATATTTTAAGACTGAGTGAAAATGGATTTACTTGGTTTTACTAAAATTGAAAATGTTTTGACACCTAGCTTACTTTTATATTAGGTGATTAATATGTCAAAAAAAAATTCGACAGTGATGCTAAAAATGAACCAACCGAATATTCTGTTACAGGACTTATCACCCTTTATTTAATTGGGCGAGGTGTCACTGGTAGTATCAGAGCATCAGGTTCTAGAGTCCTTTAGGATCTGTACAGCTCAATATGTTTTCAGCTTTGCGTCCTTTGATATAGAGCCCTATCTTTAGGACTGTTGTGATCCTATTTATGCGATTACGTCTTCAGCTATTTGAGATTCGTGATAACTGTGGACTAATAAAATTCTTTCTTGTCTGAGATGCCTCCTCGACGTGCACCAAAAGACAGACAGGCCTAGACAGAGCCGCCAGTAGTGCAAGCTCAGGGGACAATGAAGGTAGCGGAGGTTACCGTGATAGTTGCACAAGCGGTGAATGCAGCCTTAGAGGTGGTGCAGCAGGCCCCACCCCAGGTTCAAGCAGTAGCACCAGTTCCAGTGCATCCATTTCCCACTGCATGGGAAAGAGTGAGAGAGTCCTTTCAGAGGGCATATCCCCCAGAGTTCATGGGCTGTTAGGATGTGGTTATTGCTAGTCAATGGAAGAAGGACATACAGCGACACCTTCATATGTATGAGTGCACTGAGGTTCAGAGGTAAGTTTTGGCTACCTTTAAGCTGAGAGGGGCAACCTTAAAGTGGTGGGAGTCCACTACTACTACTACTACCGAAGAGCGATATTTGATGTCGATCAGTGATTTCTGGGTGCGGTTCGACCGCAAGTACTTTCCTTCCGTCGTCAAGACTGAGATGAGGCGAAAAATTTTAGACCTCACCTAGGAAGGGAGAACAGTTACAGAATACGAGGAGGAGTTTACGCGATTGACAAACATGGTACCGGATGAGGTGCCTACTGAGGAAAAGCGCATTCAGATGTTCATGGATGGCTTGACGTGGAGGATATGCCAGCATCTATTGGGTAACCTTTCCCTACACTCATATACAGACATTTTGAATGCATCCTTATTGCATTGTCAGGACAACTGCTTCCATTCTAAGGGAAGCAAGTGAGGGGGAGAGCCCATCCAGTTGGGCAGGACAAGGGGAGGTAGTGCCAGTGGGCCACTAGTTGAGCAGAGTCATAGGCAGGGTTCCCAACAGGGGGAGCCTGCTAAGAGGTTTCGTTCTGGAGGTTTCAGGCATGGTCATGGGGGCTAGAAGCAGGGCCAACAACAGGGCCAACATCTGGGAGGATAGCAGGGCCAAGGTAGGGGTGGTAACGGATAGCAGGGCCGAGGCTATCAGGGACAGAGGGGAGGAAACTTCATCAGGAAACGTTATACTTGTGGAAAGACTGGCCATAAGAAACAGGATTGCCTCGATAAACACAGAGTTCCTCGGCAGCAGGGTGCTCACTAGGAGCCCCAAGGACTCATTTTTCCCGTCTCCTTACCAGCACCAACTCTAGTTCTAGCTTTGCCCGCAGCTCCGATGCAGCAGGGACAGTTGTAGTATGGATGTGTCTATAACGTCCAGCAGGCCGCAGTTTTGCAGTTTCGCAGGCACCACCCGCAGTGGAGGGTAAGTTTTCTATCCATGGTACTTTGGGTCGTATCTTATTTGACACGGGGGCATCACCCTCCTTTATATCCACTAGCTTTGCACGAGCCACTGGGTTGTTAGGCACGGCAGAGAGTACAGTGACATGTGTAGACTCACCGTTAGCTGGTGGGTCGCTGATTTTCTTCATATGTCAGGGAGTAGGTGTGACACCCCGCCTAATAAAATATATACCAAATTAAAACAGGAATCCCAGTTGGTTCATCCTTAGCATCACTGTCGAAAACCTTTTTAATACTTACTAACCACCTAGTATTCTAAAAAGCTGGTGCCACAATTTTATATTTTTAATTAAACAAACCAGTACATGCGGAATAAAAATATAAACCATTCACACAACTGAATTAAATCAACTGAATAAAAATAAAATGACATGCCGAATAAACCATCGGCCACCAAAGTATATAGTATTTATTCCCACATATAATATTTACTACCATATTATACGTATCTTTACTGAAACATCCACACATATATCATACGTATATCCATCCTTCCGAGTATACCCTCACCGGATGATTCCCTCTAAAGTGCCATCTCACTAGGTGTGCTCAAATAACCAAGTTACCCAAGTTGGGATCCCTCACCAACCTGGCCCAAAACATAAACGAAGTGGAGGTGGTCATATTCCTTCCCTGAAAGTGAGATAAGCCCCTCACCCTTATACCGGACGCTATAACCTGGGGATATACTCACCCTACTCCTCAAGATAGGGGATTCACCCACATCGCGCAACCTCCCTTGATAGCACTAGAGTATACAATTAAATAAATATCTAATCACAGATATTTAATAGCACACACAATACACACACACACACACACATACACACACACACACACACACACACATACACACACACACACACACACATATATATATATATATATATATATATATCAAGGTTCTAAAAAACGCGGGGCGTGATCAAGGCGTAGAGGCCAAGCCTTAAGCCTAGAAGCCTAGGCGGGTCTTGGCGTAAAAAGGCGTGAAAAGGCGTTTAGGCATTTTTTAATATATTTTAATATTTTTTGACTATGACAAGGCTATTTAAAATACTAAATTGGTACATACCTTAAAAATATGTCTAAATATTTGTAAATTAAAATACTATTTTTTTAAAATACAAAAAAAAAACAAAAAAATTTCGTCTTTTCACGCCTTACTTCTAAAAAACTCGCGTTTTTTCACGCCTTACCCCCAAAAAACGCACGTTTTTTCACGCCTTGCCCCAAAAAGCGTTGACCATCGTTGACCACGCCTTGATCCACCCCTAGGGCCAAAACTTGGCGTATCTAAAAAGCCTCGCGCCTAGGCGCGCCTTGGCGCGTTTTTTAGAACACTGATATATATATATATAGCATTAACCCGGCTTCACCGTGTACTCACAACCCGTAACACTAGCCTGTAATTTCCCGAGTCCCTAGCCTGACTCAACTAAATAATTTTTTCTCACTTATTAAATTATCATTATCCCAAGTCTATGGTCCGACTCTAATTTAATTAATTTCACATTAATTAATTTAATATTTTTCCCGAGTCTATGATCCGACTCTAATATAAATACTTTACACATTAATTTATATAATAATTGTCTGAGTCTATGATCCGACTCTCATTTAATTAATTTACACATAAATTAATTAACTCTCAGCCGAGTCTGTGATCCGACACTCATTTAATTAATTACACATTAATTAATTAATACCAATCCGAGTCTGTGGTCCGACTCTCATTTGATTAACTTACACATTAATTAATTTATTACCTTCCTGAGTCTACAACCCGACTTTAATCTAATTAATTATACATTAATTAAATTAATACTTTCCCGAGTCTACAGCCCGACTCTAATTTAATTAATTAACACATTAATTAATTTAATTCTTTCCCGAGTCTGCAGTTCGACTCTAATTTAATTAATTACACATTAATTAATTTAATACTTTCCCGAGTCTACAGTCCGACTCTAATTTAATTAATTATACATTAATTAAATTAATACTTTCCCGAGTCTACAACCCGACTCTAATTTAATTAATTAACACATTAATTAATTTAATTCTTTCCCGTGTCTACAGTTCGACTCTAATTTAATTAATTACACGTTAATTAATTTAATACTTTACCGAGTCTATAGTCCGACTCTAATTTAATTAATTTAATACTTTTTCGAGTCTATAGTCCGACTCTAATTTAATTAATTACACATTAATTAATTTAATACTTTTCCGAGTCTACAGTCCGACTCTAATTTAATTAATTTCACATTAATTAATTTAATACTTTTTCGAGTCTATAGTCCGACTCTAAGTTATTTCACCTGAATTCCTTTAATAATGTAGCGTCAGCCAACTACAATACCCGAATATTATTCCTCGGCCCAACCTCAATACTTATAAATTATTTCTCGAAATTCGTTCATCTCATGACATACCATTTTCACATTCCTAAACCCAATTATATCACCCTATATTTGTTAAGGAAATATGTGCCACATATGAATTTATCACTAAATAAAAGTGGGGAATTAATCTTAGATAAATTTCTCTTTATATACAACACTGGCTGAATTGTCAAATTTCTGGGACCGTCAATCGATCGATCGAACAGGTGATCGTCTTTCCCGGCTTGCTATTTCAGCCATTAACGAACCCTTAAGCTTTTTTTTCCCAAACCTTTACCCAAATCACAACCAACATATTCTCCACACCAGAAAAGGTTCTAAACACCCTAGAGACCTTAATCCATCAACAAATTTATAGAAAACCCTAAGTATATTCGATTTGGGTTTTTCACCCGGGTCTCGTTCTACCAAATCCGACCCCACCATATTCAGTCCATTTAATCACTAATACATATGGTAATCCACTCTATAATTTAATCTTAACAGTCCCAATTCATGACCTAAGATCCTTTGAGTAATTAAATCTAACCATTACTCTAATTTCAGAAAACCCAATTTTAATTATCGTTACACACCCAAAATGAATTTTCATATACACACACTATAATATGAATGGATTATCATCAATTTAGGAGTCACAACAGTTAACCACTTGCCTGGAATTGTTCGTAGAGTCTGATCCGTTGGTGTAGTCCCTTAATTTGGCTCCAATAATCCCCAATTGGCTCTTGATTTGCTTTCCCCCAATTTCCCTCTCAAGCCCTAGGTTTAGAATTAGTGTTTACTGCCGTTTAACACTTCCACAAATTAGGTTAAAACCCTTAATCCCGTTTTTGGCCGCATGGGCCTAATTAAAATAGCCCAAATCACCCCGTGTGGGTCCGACTATGCCCAAAAATGCCCCGAGACCCAATTACTACCCCGGGTACTCTTTTCTGACTATCTCGACCCATTTGAACTCAATCGCGTACTCAGAATTTCCATCTGAAATACTTTTTCATATTTCCAAATTTTGACCTCAAAATGCGACGCACGAGATTTCGAACAATTAAACTTAAAAGTCGCCAATTGTAAATAATTCGGCTCACTCAAATAAATTCTCCAACTCATGAATTTCAATTTCTCCAATTTAAATATTTTAATAACTCCCAAAATAATTAAATATTAAATCCTCAAAATTACGTGGTGTTACAGTAGGCATATAGATTGGCAGCTTGATTTTACCAGCTGAAATGTTAGTGATAGATATGCCTGAGTACGACGCCATTGTTGGCATGGATTGGCTAGTCGAGTATAGGTCCATGATTGATTGCTTCAATAGGAGTATTGTGTTCGCTATTCTGGGCCAGGAGATGTTCTTAGTGGCGATGCCTCATTCTGAGGGAGGGTCGTCCACCCATTTATTTTATATAGAGGATGAGACCTCTGCTGTAGTCGTTACACTCGATTCAATTCCAATCATCTGCGAGTTTGCTGATGTATTTCAGGATACACTAGGGTTACCTCCGAGTAGGGAGATTGAGTTTGTGATAGACTTGACACCGAGCACTCATCCAATAGCACGTGCGCCTTACCGTATGGCTCCGACAGAGATGAGGGAGTTACGGGATCAGATAGACCAGTTGTTGGGATAGGGCTTCATCCATAGGAGTACCTCACATTGGGGTGCCCCAGTTCTGTTTGTGAAGAAGAGGGATGGGTTCCTACGACTTTGTATTGATTATCGAGAGCTTAACAAAGTCACGATATGGAATAAGTATCCGTCGCCTCGCATCGATGATTTGTTTAACCAGCTAAAAGGAGCAGCCCACTTCTCGAAGATAGACTTGAGATTCAGGTATCATCAGTTATGCATCAGGGAGCAGGACGTGGCTAAGACTATTTTTCTGACGAGGTATGGGTCGTATGCATTCAGGCTTATGCCATTTGGACTAACCAACGCCCCAATAATATTTATGGACTTGATGAATAGAGTGTTCAGAGAGTTCTTAGATCAGTTTGTCATTGTCTTCATAGATGACATCTTGATTTATTCCCGCACCGAGGAGGAGTATGCCGAGCACTTACGTATGGTTCTGCAGACCTTACGAGAGCATGATTTGTATGCCAAATATAAGAAGTGTGAATTTTGGTAGCGGGAGGTACAGTTTTTGGGACACATTGTATCAGAGAGAGGGATATACGTGGATCCTAGTAAGGTGTTAGCGGTGAGGGAGTGGGGACAGCCCATGACACCGACGGAGGTGCGAAGTGTTCTAGGATTAGGCGGTTACTACAGACTGTTTATTCGGGGATTCTCGAAGATTGCGGGACTGATGACGAATCTGACTCGTAAGGGTGTGACGTTTGTTTGGGATGATGCATGTCAGTTGACATTCGATGTGCTAAAGCATAAGTTGACTTCATCACCCGTACTAGCACTTCCCAAGGCGTGAGCGGAGTACCTGGTTTTTACTGACGCATCCTTACAGGGGCTTGGATGAGTACTCCAACAAGAGGAGTAGGCTATATCTTTTTCTTCCTGGAAGCTTAAGCCTCACGAGAAGAATTACCCCACCCATGACTTAGAGCTAGTAGCAGTCGTGTTTGCGCTTCAAATTTGGAGGCATTATTTATTGAGGGAATAACTTCTCTTATTTTCAGACCATAAGTCACAGTAGTACTTGTTCACACAAAAAGAGTTGAATATGCATCAACGGAGGTTCCTTCAGTTTGTAAAAGATTACTAGTTCGAGATACACTATCACGCGGGGAAGGCTAATGTAGTTGCTGATGCGTTGAGCTGTAGACCGGTAGATGAGAGGATCGAGGTGTGGAAGGAGAAATGGAATGAATTGGGGCTAGAGTATACTTTGGCCCAATCATTTATATCTACGATGATAGTTACGCCTCAGATTGTTACGAGAGTAGTACAGGCACAGGCAGCGGATTCGTTCTGTCAAGATCGGATTAGTCAGCTTTGAGACGATGTAGCCGAGTCTTATTCAGTGAGCTCTGAGGGCGATTTGCATTTCAATGGGAGACTCGTTATTCCAAAAGAGGAGGACCTTCGACATGCAGTGATGACGGAGTCGCATGGCTCCCGATTTGCGGTACATCCCGTGGGGACAAAATGTACCAGGATATGAGGCGACAGTATTATTAGAGCGAAATGAAGAGAGACATCACGGAGTTCATCTCCAAGTGTACCACTTGTCAACTAGTGAAAATGGACCACCAAAAGCCACCAGGTTTACTTCAGCCATTAGAGATCCCTACATGGAAATGGGAAGTCATTTCCATGGATTTTATTACCGGGTTGCCCACTTCGCCGAGGGGATACCATTTTATATGGGTTATTGTGGATCGGTTGACGAAAGTAGCCCACTTTTTTCCCGTCAGGACAAACTATACGGTAGAACAGTATGCTTAGCTATTTATTGCAAAGATAGTAAGGTTACATGGTGTACCCCTTAATATCGTGTCAAACAAAGATAAGATTTTTTGTCTCATTTTTGGGAGAGTTTTCAGGAGGCTATGGGGACCGAGTTGCGGTTGAGTACGGTGTATCACCCACAGATCGATGGGCAGACTAAGCGCACTAATCAGATGCTGAGGATATGTTGCGCATGTGTGTCCTTAATTTTGGTGGAGGTTAGGATCAGTACCTTCCACTGGTGGAGTTTGATTATAACAACTCCTATCGGTGTACGATTAACATGGCCCTGTTCGAGGCATTGTACGGTAGACCTTGTCATTCTCTGGCTTGTTGGCTAGAGGTGGGGGACAACAAACTACTTGGGCCAGAGGTGATTCAGGACACATTGAGCAGGATCGAGGTGATTCGGGGTCGCATACAGGTAGCACATAACAAACAAAAAAGCTACGTCGATGTTAAGCGGTCCTTCAGAGAGTTCACCATAGGGGACCAGGTTTTACTGAGAGTATCTCCTATGAAGGGGGTAAGGAGATTTGGGAAAAAAGGGAAATTGGCTCCGAGATATGTAGGATCATTTCCTATTATCGAGAGGATCGGACTAGTGGCATATAGGCTTGGGTTGTCGGAACACTTACATCGTATCCATAATGTGTTCCACATCTCGTCACTGAAGCCGTATCTTCGGGATGAGTTGGCACACACTCACATCATGATTGAGGAGATTGAGTTACAGCCCGACAACTCATATGAAGAGAGACTGATGGCTATCCTAGATTATAGTGAGAGGAGGCTGAGGTTAAAGGTAGTTCCACTTATTCAGGTGTAGTGGCAGCATCATAATGTGGAGGAGTCTACCTGGAAGCGTGAGGCGGATATGCATGAGAAATATCCAGATTTATTCATACCAGGTATGCCTTATTTTCCGAATTTCGGGACGAAATTTCGTTATTAGGGGGGGAACTATGTAATACCCCATATTTTTGAGGATTTAAATAATTATGAGATTAATTATTATAGTGGGATTAATTGAATTAAAATGTGAGAATTTAATTATTAATTAATTCGAATTTAAAATAAATATTAACTACGTGCCAAGGGTTAATACTTATTGATTTAATATTACTATGTGATATGTAATATGAAACTATACACTTTGATAAATTGTCGAGAGTGAATAATACGACAGCTTGGTAATTTAAGTCTGACGCGCGTGTGAGTCGTGTCGAGACTAATTAATTGGGATAAAAAGAGAAATTATTTTTATTAATTCGTATGGTCATTTCGAGTGCGCCGTTGAGTCTGGGAGGGTTGAGATAGTCAGAAAACACTACCCGGGTATTCTATTTGGACTCCGGAAGATTTTAGGCCAAACTGGCACCTCGTCGGGGTAGTTTTGTAATTTGAATTTTTAGGTAGATTAAATGGACGAAAATCAGAGTTTTATTATATCAGTTATGTGGGAGAAATTTGGGCTCACATTCACATAACTCAAGATAGAGTCACATAGAGTGAGAGAGAGTAAATCCCAAGGAGCCGAAACTTTTAGGCATCATCTTCCACCACCGTGACCACTAACGCGTAGATCGAGAAGAGAGGAACGCGTCTATACCAACATCACCAAAGGATTCAAACCTTTGATTTAAGGCAAGTGTTTATTACTTTCTTTCTTTTAGCAAAAATCATACTTATGTTAGAGTAAGTGAAATTAATCATGATTTACATGTTAATTGGGTGAAAATTGAGGTTAAACGATGATTAAAGGCTGGGTTAATTAGTTGTTGATATTCCTTCATGTATGTAGAGGATTAATTATGAAATTGAATCATATATTGATGAACGAATCTGGGTTGATTAGGTTCTTTAATTGAAATTTTGGAAACTAGGGTTCATGTGAATTAATTTGGGGATTTTATATAATTATGATGATTAATGATGAATTACTGATCCTAGGAAGTTAGGAATGATTTATAATCTGTTATGTTTTGATGGATATTGATGTTGAGGCGTTGGGTGTTGAATCTTAGGGGGTTTTAGGTTCAAAAATGGTAAAAAACGTTGAAATTCTGTGAAGAAGACGAAACAGTTGGTCTCGTGCGAAGTCGCGTGAAGTCGTTCAAACGAGATTGGTATCTTGCCTGAAGCTGCTCGAGTGACACGTGACAGTCATTTAAATGACATTTCTCATTCGAGCGACATGGTGAATTTCTGGGTATATTCTTAAAGTTCAGTTTTGAGTTTATCGGTTTATTGGAGTGAGAGAAATTGCTCGATAGTAAACTTAAACAAGACAGAATTTCGGGAAAGTATGTGAAAATAAATACTTTACTTATTTTGGTATAGAGAGAATGTACCCTGGAGATTACGAGAGAGATAGTAATCTAATATTTATACTATACGTAGTGTTGAGGTTAAAATACATATGAGAAGTATATATGTAGGTTGGAGAAATACCTATAGATTCTAATAGGATGTGTGTAGGCCTATTATGTGATCTTATTATTAAGAGCACTAATGGGTGATAACCCGAGGGTGCAATAATCTTACTATTAGGTGCACTAATGAGTGATAACTCGGGGGTGCACGGATTCTATCATTAAATGTACTAATGGGTGATAACTAGGGGGTATAAGAATATTATTACAAGTGTACTAATGGGTGATAACCCGGGGGTACCAGATTAATGTTATAAGTGCACTAATGGGTGATAACCCGGGGGTGCATCATTATTATGGTTAGGTGCGCTAATGGGTCTTAGCCCGGGGGGGCAGTATTAGAATATATATATATATATATATATATATATATATATATATATATATATATATATGTGACTATATGTGTATATACATAAACTTGTGAATTATTCTACTGCGTATAGTTAGTAGAGATGAAAATGTTGTTATATAAAATAAATCTTAAGAGTATAATAGATTTATTATGAAAACGAGAAAACATGCTAATTAGCTGTTCGACATAGGCTAATTTGAAAGCGTATTGTATGGGCAATACGGGTATAATACTGGTGCGTATAGATACTATTAGAATGACTTCAGACTAGTTAGACTGGGTGGTATAACTAGGAAAAAAATTAGATGTACGTTAGGCGTGCACAATAGATGAGAGGTGAGAAGCTCATGTGAGAGTTCGATAACTAACATGCGTATAAGGCTTATTTTAAGAACCAGTTTTAAATACTTGCTAAATCATTTTTAAACCTCAGGCCCTGACCCGTTTATTGCACCATTTTCTCTCTTTTGCTATATATATATATATATATATATATATATATTATACCAGGTGCTCAGCCGTAGGGGTACCAGAATTAGAGATTGGATTGACAGACGTGATGCAGCTATTTTGAAAGCTGTAGGTCCTTTCATTAGACGCATCTATCATTTCCATTCAGTTTCATTTAGATGTCCTATTTAGGGCGTGTGTCGCCCGCTTCTAGTCTTTTATTTGAGATATTGTATTCAATTTACTTTATGATTTGGAGTTTTGAACTGGGAAGTTTTAGCCAGTCTTATTTATTTCAGTATTTAATTCATGTTCAGTGTTTATTATATTTCTATGTGTAGTGAATTGTTTATATTTTAAGGCTGAATGAAAATGGATCTACATGGTTTTACTAAATTGGAAATGTTTTGACACCTAGCTTAATTTTATATTAGGTGATTAATGTGTAAAAATATTTTTCGGTAGTGATGCTAAGAATGAACCAACCGAACATTCTATTTTAAATTGGTACAAGACTGATCACCCTTTATTTAATTGGGCGGGATGTCACAATGAATAACCAATGTAATGAAATAAACTGAGTCTGGAGTAAACACTCCAATAATAGTCCCAAAGCAAAATATAATCTCAATACAAAAGTCTGAATAAATAAAACCAACATCTAAAATAAATGAAAGTCTGAAACTGCTATCTCTAAATGAAAAGGGGTGACATGCCCTAACTGATGTAGATACTCTGTAAGAATTAAAGATAGATGGTGGAGGCGTCTAATACCAAGATCCTGTAGCTTCCACCGCAGCTACAACACGTCAATAAAATGGAACTCCTATGCTTGGCGTCCGTGTGGCTGGTCACCTAAAAGGTTTTTACAAAACAAAATAGATTTGGAAGCAAACGGGTCAAAGCCCGATGTGAAAATATTTTAAAACAACAAGTGTTTAAATTGCAGGAAGCAGTAAATATCATATATATGTTAGTCACGTGCTCTCACATGAGTTTATCACCTCTCAACTATTATGCACGCCCAATGCATATTTACTACCCATCCTAGCTACGTTACCTACCTATCTTATTGGTACCAAATCTTTGTCTATAGGGATTACTATATTGAGCCACCCGTATTACCCAAATACCATAGAATTCCATTACCATGATTTATTAATCAATTTCAAGTAACTTAATACTCATTTTAAATGTCCACAACTTTACATTATTCTATAGGTCTCATCCTAACTCATCTACCAAGCAACGGAGTAGAACAATTTTAAGTATATATTTATATCACTCTCAGTACGTATATACACATAAGGCACCCTAGGCTGAGCTGCGGTGCATGCATACTCTACTATCGAATCCCGGTACATTACGTATATAAGGATCACGAGTTTCGAATCACTCAGGAACCGTTTCAATACAAATCATACATATTGGAGGCGAACATAGTTCACATATCCAAGGGTCACGCACATACCTACGATTCCATGGTCAGCTGACTTATTAACTCACACATAAGTCTTCACAGTCCTATGTTCTGTTGCATCAATCAAAATTCCTCCTGAAGGCACACAAAGACAAGACTATCCCCAATCTAAAACCTCCCGTGATAGCAAGTATGGTAGGTATGTCATACACGTAATAATCCATATAGTAGGTAATCACACAAACTAAGTAATCATCATTTCAATATAGGTATACTCCTATCCCATATTACAAGCCTCATAAGTAGTATAGTTTCATCCCGATTATTCTACGTAATATGTTTAGCACGACAAATCTCTTCGTATAAATCTGAGTACTTAAACCTATCCCAAACGATTACTAAGTCTCCCACTTGTCTCCAAGGTTATCTCGGTAATCTAAAGTCCCTCTACTACTATTCCTAACCTTAAGTTATCATTCATCTAACTTCAGTCCCAATTTATATAATTTCTAATCGTACCTCACTCAACAAGTACTCGTAAGTATACCATTTAATGCCATAAGGTATAGCATTTTTCGGACATTAACCACGACCCCACTGACCTTAACTAAGTCCCACAATATTCTATTAATCACACTAAGAGTTCTTATAAGCTTGGGATTTTGTCAAACCTTAAAGGAAAATAATTAACAAAATTCAGGAGGAGTCGATCGATCGAAGGAAATGGTCTATCGATCGATAAAGTCGATCGATCGATAAAGTCGATCGATCGACATTCTTGGGTCGATCGATCGATCCATCAGGTATTGGCCTACGATTTCTGCATATTTTGGCCTACGGGTTTCATCAATTTTAACACTTAAGTCCTTTATTATAATGTCCCAAACTCCCAAATATTTATACGAAACGTTATACCAACAAAAACACATACATTCTAACCTCTTAGGATCATAAAATCATATTAGCTTATCATTTTCTTGGATCAATCATGTATTTTTCATAAAAAAAAACTATTTCTTCTATTTTCTTCAAGAACATCATATAACTCAACATAAATTCATAATTCTCTATACATGGATCATGACTCCGTGGTTGCTATATTTTCATAAGTTATTCTACATGCAAAACCTACAGAGATTAAGATTTAAATCTCCAAATCCATTAATTCATCATTTTTCATGGTTTTTCTCCAATTCTAAACTATCACGGATAATATATACACTGAATTATTGCAAGTTAAATCACTTGCCTGGAAATGGAAGTTTTGATCCTTTGGAGAAGATGATAGAGGAGCAACCCTCTCTTCTCGATCTATTCGATGGTAGTGACGATGGTGCAAAAAGCCTAAAAATGGTGGTTCTCCTTTGGGAACTTCCTCCACTTCTTCTCTAATGGCCGTTTATGAGTTTTGGTGGTGAAAACCCTAAGGGATCTAACCTAGCAGCTGATAAAGTTTTCTAAATTTCGTGGGTCTTAATACTCTAAAATTTAAAATTCCCAAAATACCCTCCCGGGTTGTCGATTTGGCCTAAAACTATCATGGGACCCAAACTAAACCCCTGGGTAGACTTTTCTGACTATCTCAACCCTTCTGGACACATTGACACATTCGAAAAGAATATTTGGACGACATAATAATAAATTGCTTTCTAATCCATTAAATTAGTCCAGCATGACTGACACGCGTGTCCTAACTTAATTTCTAAAACTGTAGTATTTTCCACACGTGACAATTTTAATAAGTTCATAATCATATATTACTATACTCGCTCAGTAGTATTCAACATAATTATCATAATCAAATACTAACTCTCGTCTCGCTAGTATTTAAATCCAGATTAATTACCAATTAATTTCCCAATTAATTCAATTAATCCTATAATTAAAATCAGTAAAAATACGGGGTATTACATAAACGTCTTGCACCGGTCTAACGTCTTCAATGAATTATGCAATGGGATTGCATCTCTCGTTAATTACACTACTAATGGAAAATCATATGATATGGGGTACTACCTTGCTAATGGCATATACCTTTCATACGCAACAATCGTTAGAACATTTAGGAACCAACATGAGCTATTACGAAAACAAAAATTATTTTGCAAGTACCAAGAATCGTGCAGGAAAGATGTTGAATGTTCTTTTGGTGTACTACAAGCATGATTCATTTTCATTCGCAAGCTTTGTAAATTATGGAATAGGGCATTCTTAGCAACCATAATGAAATCTTTCATTATAATGTACAACATGATTATTGACGATGAACGTAGATACTGTCCGTGGAAAAATGAATACAAACAGACTGATCCCAAACCTAAAATACTACGGGGGTAAACTATTTTTTACGACTACCTAATGCGGGATGCTAATGTTAGAGACGCAACTAGATATCAACAACTATGAGATGATTTGGTGGAGCACATTTGGAACACCAACGATGTTGTCATGACGGATTAATGATTATAGAGTTTATGCGTATTTGGGCATTTCTAATCACTTTCTTAGTTCCTTTTTTACATTGTTCTTTTACGATGTACATCAATATAATATATGTTATCTTTATTATGTAATTATTTTGAATTCCCTACTTCAATTTAGCATACATTTAAACATTTGTTGCACCGTTTAAATAACATAACATCCGAGTTGACATTACATTTATTATAGTAACCAAATAATGAAGAATTAAATTGGCCACACATTACATAACATCCTAGTTAGGCCTGTAAATCAGACTCGGTGAGCCGGGCTTTGGATAGCTCAGGCCCGACCCAAAATTTCTTGGTCTTTTCCCAAGACCGAGCTAGACCCGAATTGAAATACGAATCATAAGCTCACGCTCGGCTCACCTAACTCACGAGCTTCGGGCCCGTTTTCGAACAAGCCTGATTTCAAATCTAAAAAACATTTTAATTTAAAAAAATCAGCACACTCTTAGCAGAAGAAGGGAACTAAACAACAAACTCAATAGAGGAGAAGTTACTGAACAAAAAAAATTAGCATCGTTTGAGCCGTTGCTGAACAAAAAAGAAAAGAAAAAAATAATGGATCGTTTGAGCAGTTACTTAGTAGGCGAAACCCTCTAATCAGATTAAAACAATAAACCCTCTAAGTCCCTCTAATCAGATTAAAAAAAAGAAAAAAATAATGGATCGTTTGAGCATTTACTAAACAAAAAAAAAATTAACATCGTTTGAAATGGTTTAAAAACAGAAGTTAAGAAAAAAAAACATCATTTGAGCAGTTACATACGTGAAATGAAACCAGATCGGTTGAGAATCTCACCTTAAGATGAGATGAGAGCATCTAGGGTTCTTGTGGATGACAACGGCTAAGTGGTTGAAAGCGGCTAGGGTTCGTGTGGACGGCAACGGCTAGGTGGAGACGGCAGCGACCAGGGTTCCTTTTTTTTTCTCCAGACGAGAGAGGGAAAGATTTTGGAATTTGAAGCAACTATAAAACTTTTGTTCCACTTTTCTTTTATGGAAAGCAGCAGCAAAGCACAATTAGTTAGCAGTTTGTTGTTCCACTTTTTTAGCAGTTGTAAATTGACCAAATGGTCCAAAACAAAAACTGTAATTCTAATTTCTAATAATGTATATGTATATATTTTTAACAAGAGGACTATATGGTAAATAATATTTATATAATCTTAATATATTATATAAAATAAAATAAAAATATATATATATTTAATATTTGAGTTCGGGCCGGGCCCAAATCGGGCTTCACACCGCTATGCTCAAGCTCGACCCGAATTAAATTCGGGCTTCAATATTTGGCTCAAGCTCGGCTCAGCTCAAACTCACTAAAAGCTCGACCCGAATTTAGTGGGTCGAACGGGCAGGCTTCGGGCTTTCTCGGCTCAATTTACAGGCCTAATCCTAGTCAACATTTGTTATACCAGAATCAGAATTTGATGAGCCGACACTGTTTGACATAAGCGCAGAAATCGAAGTTTCGATCGCAGCAACCATATTTGCGAGGCCGGTGAACCTTTTCACATGGAACATCTGTTGTACCTTGTTCAATTTGGTTATATCCAACTCCATGATTTATGATTGTTCTCGGCCTAGACATACAAGTTGCTATTATTTTTTTGTAATTTGATCAGCTCTTTTCATCTCAATGAAGGCATCCATTTGAGAATCAAATTTCATGGCCTAACTTTGCTTCCACTCTTGCTTGCTTTAAACATTTCAGTGAATTCTTCGCAATGTTTAAGGACCGTCGTGTTACATTCAAGGTTGTCACAACACGCATATTATTTCTCCCCCTTCTACCTGGCGGTTTGTACGTTACGTCACTTACATCAGGATTGTCCTTCGAGTCTAGAGGCGTAGGGTTATCGTTGTTGCACACTATGTTCTCCAAATCAAATTTTGGTAACTCTTTCAAAATTTGGTAGTATTTATCAAACATGAATTGTTTGCTCGTTTCAGTGCGGTATGCCGCGCGGGCTCATGTAACCGCATTTAGCTCGTTATTTACGCTTCCTAGATTATTTAGTTGGTGAGACAGCTTCGCAACGTATATCATTACACACGATGAAATATGATTGTAACGTGTTGAAAGCATAGGTCTCGTACGTTGAATATAAATTTCAGACGTGTTATTGTATTCATTCATAACAGAATCCCAAAATGTTCCATGTGATATCGAGTTTCCTTCAATACCACGACTCCTATATTCAGCATAAATGGTACATAAAATTTCATTTTTAATAGTTGTCATGTTTGGTTGCCGTGAACTACTCGTATTAATTGGTTGAGATGAAGACATATTGGTGGGTAATTATGATGTATAAGGAGAGGAAATTAAGAACCGATAAATAATTAAAATGAAGAATTTCATTGAATGGAAGAAAAATAATGAGAAGTTTAGAAATATGGGGCCAAATGAAATTGGTGGGAATTTGGGGGAGGGAACTATGGGGTTATATAGGATAACGGTCGTTAAATTTACTTTGGTGAAAATGGTTCCTACGAACTTCTGAAGTTCGTAGGAACCATTTACAAATTCTTCTCGCGATTTGTGTATTTGCAAAACCACTGCAAATTCCTTTACGGATTCTATTCCTTAAACCTCACCATTGCAGTGCCTTCGATTTGTAAACTTATAATTTTTTTGTATTTTACCTCCACCATTGTACATGCTCTTAGGACTCTACCAACTTGTATCTATATTATACCTCTAATACAATAGTATTAGAGGTATAAATGCAACTTAATACCTCCATTCTCTCTTCTCAATCGTACATTATCTCTCATTTTATCTCAGAGCATACCCGCTCATTGCCTTAAAAATCTATTCGACTTCCTTTTTTTGAATGCCTTTTGACACCAAAACGTCTAAATGTGTGTCATTTATTCTCCCCCTTTCTCTTTTAAAACCGTCCAAATCCCGTGAAGCATTTCTATCTAACCCCTATAAAAATATAGATATTCATTCACCGTCATTTCCACTGGCACCATTCTCCATCATCCGCTACTCTATGTGGACAATATTCGTCCACCGCAATTTGCCCCCCACAAAGCTCTTCGTTATCCATCGTCATCGCCGTTCTAAGGTAACAATTTGTTTACTTTTAAGTATTGCTTAAAAATATCTCAATGTGTATTTGGTTCTTACATTGAGGTTTGGTATTTATATGATATTACTCTGTGATAAGGTGGGATAGATTTTGATTTATTTTTTTCATGCCATCTTTGGATCGACTTTGGTGTTTGGTATTAGGATTTTACATCTGGGATCTTTTGTGTGATCAATTGAACTGCTATAGAGAGGTTTACAGAATCACCAAGCCAAGTGATAGACATTGCAAAAAAAGATCGATGGACATTTATAAATAATGAAATAAACGCATAGTTCTTTGATTATATTATGTATAATTGGGGTTGCTAAACTATTAAAAAAAACTTATCTGTTTTTTTTAATTAAAAACTCTTTACAAAAAGTGAAAAATTATTTTATATAAAATAATTTTTTTTTTACAAAAATAAATGGTTTTAACTATTAAAAAACAAAATTTTTTAGAAAAAAAACAGTTTTTTACGAATAAAAATAAAAAAACTTGTATTTTCATCTCATTTTTTTAAATATTTTTTTAATAATATACCATTTAAAAAATATATTTAAAATTTTCTTAAATGTTTTAGAAAAAAACGTTCCAATTGTTTAAAAAAACTTCTTATATGCTTTTTACTCATTAAAAACTGTTTATAAACATAAAAAAAAATGTTTTATGTAAAATAAAAACTATTTTTACAAAAATAAATATTTTGAACTATTTAAAAAATAATGTTTTTTATTTTTTTTTACAAAAGACATGTTTTCAAAATTGTTCTGTTCTATAGTATATTTTTTAAAATAAAAAATAAATAAATGTCCAATATTATATTAAATACAAATATGTGTCTAAAGGAGATTTTTTTTAATTTTTCATATTTTAAAAACATTTAGTTAATTAATTCAATTATTTTTATTTTAATTAAAATTCACCATAAGACATTTATTTTAAATTTTAAAATAGATTCTTATATAAATTACTTTTTTTTTTATAATTGAAAATACAGATTTTATTTTATTTTATAAAAAATAGTTTTTAAATCATTTTTTGTAGAAATATTTAAAAAATGTTATTTTTTAATAATCAAAATAGTTTCTTTTTGCAAAAACAATTTTTGTTTATATAAAACTATTTTTTACTTTTTATAAATAGTTTTTTAATAAAAAAAAGTGATAAGTTTTTTTAAAAAGTTAAATATTTTTTTAAAAACTGTTACAAAAAGTTTAAAAGAGTTTTATTTTTTAATTTTAAAACAGTTTCTTATTAAAAAGAGTTTTTTATAATTATTTTTATTGAAAATACAGATTTTTAATTTTTTATCAAATGCATATGTGTTGGAGGCCAAAAAAATGGACAAGTTTAAGAGTACAATGGTCATTTCATACTCAAATGGTGTGGAGGGAGGATGAGAGGAGTGTGGGAATAACCATTCCCTTATTATAAATGTTTTATGTATCTCTCCCGCTCATCGTGCGGGTTGCATGCTAGTTATAAATAAGGATGACCGTCTATTTTTGATACATCAATTAATAAGAACTCTTCCTCTATCTAAAATGATCTTTGTGCCCTATTTCTCTTAATATGTTATCAGCACGAATCTCATAATCGTTCGATGTATTCATCTGATAAAATCCAGTATATTTTCTTTAAAGACAATTGTGATGTTACTTTCTCGGAAATAATGTTGCTCCCACTATATTCTTTGGCCCCACCATCAATTCTAGAGCTATAAACTTATCTACACAACAAAGAATTAGAGAGAGAGAGAGAGAGAGAGAGAGAGAGAGAGTCAAACTCTTGTACACACCAACTATACATACCAAGTTTACATATCGATTTTTTTAAAAAAGTAAAAAAAAAATTACTTTTGAGTTGAATTTTTTATATCGTATTTAAACATTTCAGTGGACCCGTATAAAAAATAGTGAAAAATAAATTTTTTTGACCTATTTTTTAAAAATAGCAAAAACATTTATTTTGAGTTGATTTTTTTTTTATATGGCTCCCTTGAAACGTTTAAATATCATATATCCACCTAGGCTTGACGCTTAGCAGAAACGAATCGCCTTAAACCTTTCACGCCTTATTCTTTGTAAAAGGCTTAAAATGCACTTTTTCAAAAAAACAAAAACTCTTTAGTGAAACGATATCACCTTTTAAAGATTTTTTAAAAAAATCGGACCAATATCTCATTGAAAACAATCAAATGACAAAGGGTGTCCCAAAACTCTTTTCCCCTCGTCCAAAAAAACGCATGTTTTTTCTTTTTTTCATTTTTGTTTTTTGCTTAGTATTTAAACAAATAATATTTTAGTTTGCATATATTCAGACATATTTTAAGGTATGTACCGGTTTAATATTTTTAATAACCTTGTTATAGTTAAAAAGTATTAAAAAGGACCTAAATGCCTTTTCACATTTTTTTACGCTTAAGGCTCGCCAAGACTTCTAAGGCTTAACGCTTGATCTCCACGCCTCGGATTTTTTAGAACCTTGATATATATATATATATATATATATATATATATATATATATATATATATATATATATATATATATATATATATATATATATATTAGTAAATGGCAACACATATAAAGTAATGATTGCATGATATCATATGTTTTGTTTATATATATCATTGTTACTAGCATACAGGCCACGCGATCGCAACATGATTAGGTGACCACGACTATTTGCGACCACAATACAAATTCTCTCAAAAGTAAAAACAAACCTTCCTCACCTTAATTAGTTGTAGGGATTTAAGAGTGATGTGAAGGAAATAAACCACCACACATGGTAAGGGATCACGCGGCCCACTAACTCGATCAATTATTTACATCACATTGATAAGGATCACTGAATATTACCTCCTGCGAAAATCAAAGAAAGATATACAGTCGATCAGTTAGAGATAACTATGAAAGTGATTGAGGTCCCAAGGATGCAATAACTTCCTCTTATAAATGTAAACCTAGCCCTCGAGGAAAAGGGGAATGCAGTTATGAGTATTAAAACACTGTTAATAACAAAGTAGAACGACCTGTGGACATCGGCAGATTGTCAAACCACGTATATCTTGTTTTTTTGTGTGTGTGATTTTTTTTAATTATGTTCGGTTGATTTGCATTGAACCTTAATCAGTAGGATTTTACGACTTACACCTACTATCCTACAACTACATCGTAGTGTAAGCCCAATTCTAAACTAAGAGTACAACATAGTATAATCTTTACTCGTGTTACCCGAATAGTAAGATATATGTGGTATCATGATAAACACAATAATATGATACAGTGTCTTCATATAATATGCCACACGAAGGCTTTAACCTTTGGGGACATTCTCATGCCTCAATTGGTAAATTTGTATGTGTACCATACCTAACGAATTTAGAACATGCACTCATAAAAGGATGGGGAATCGCTATGCAGTCACACCATCGTCTAGTCACATACCAAACCATCTGACGGATCAAACTGTCCACGTCTCCCCATCATGGGACAGTGACCAATCGAACGCATTATCAAAATATCGACCATCATATTTTCTGCTACATCACCCACGGTTGCAGTGCCCGGTCCTATAATTGATGAATGCATTATTTTATTTCCAAATTTATTTTTTTGTTAGACCATTTTATTTTGTTTAATAAATTCTTGGGACCATTTTCTTAATAAAGAAAAAAAATTGAAGAATGGTTGATTTCGGATTCAAAGCGGTAATTTTAAGTCAAAATGGGCACTTCGATAATTTTATGATTTTCTTGTGCTAATTTATGAAAAAAGTTGCCGAGTGAAAATTTTCCAGGTAATTATGAAATTTGGTGCAAATTGACGATCAAGTGGAAAAAAGCGTAAAAAAGCTACAAAAAAAGTCAGAATTTCTTATTTTATGAATTAAACAATATCAGCATGCACGTTCAGCAAGAACAATAAGAGTCTCTGGCGGGGGGAGGGAGGGATTGAGTACCTTATTCCGATCGAAAGACTAAAGGAGGTGGATTGTTCGGTTACATCGCTTTTTGATAAACTAAAAGTTTTTCACTCCAAACCAAATACTTCACCTATTGGCTAATAAAAATGACCCTTGAGCTCACCATTTTACACACAATATTTAAGAGCAAACTTTGAGAGATATTAGATTATTTAAGGGCCAAGAATTGTAATTTTGTGGGGAGGATTTTTGTCAAGATTCATTAAATATAAGACACAATTAAATGTAAGTTCTTATTTATTCTTGCAATCTTATTATGTCTAGGATCATTTTACAGTAAAATCTCTATTAGGATTATGTGAAGTTTATCATTCTTGATTAGTATTATGTATTTAATTTAATTTCATTTCATTCCCGATGTTGATGTAAAAAATTAGATTGCTTCTAATTATTTAATCACAGATAAATTTAAATAAGACAAAGAATTTTTAAAGTGGTTCAGCCTTATAAGAATGGCCTACGTCCACTGTTTCTGTTATTGCCAAATGTTTGGGAATTCTCGATATGTGGTTCTATCAAGAAATTCCGATCCCCTTGAATGAGGATGATACAATGTATTTATAGCCCTTAGGCTGTACATATGAAAGGGTAAACAATTAATGCCCTTTAAGCATATACGTCTGTATGATAAGCATTCAATGAATAGTTGAACTGTTGATTATCTGGCAATTAATGCTATGGCCGAGATGCAGCTCGGACCGCCTTAGTTGCTCGACGTTCAAGAGTTTCTCGAAGCAGTAGAGTTCCTCGGAGCAATGAAGTTCCTCGGAGTGTCTGACTTGATCGGGGAAGTAAAGTTCCTCGTTGCTAAAGTGATTGTAGAAATGTTTGTATGTGCCATGTAGACTGACACGTGTCTTCCTGTGATTCATCCACGTCAGCATATTAATTTTGGTATCAACAGAAGCCCCCAATGTTTCATAGTTCGAAATTTGAGGAGTATGGAACATTCTTTCTCGAAATATGGCAATTTTAAATGATCCTCCTGATTTTTAGGAGCATTTACTCTATATTTATTTTTTCTTCCAAATTTGCAGAATCAGCCTTTTTGATTTTTTATAAACGCTTCGAACTTCGCGTATTTTTTGTCCTTCTAGCCGCCGGTAGCATAATATTTTCTTTTTGTAATCATTTCCTTCACCGTTTCCCGAGGCAAAGTATTTAAGCATCACAGACAATCCCATCGTCTTCTACCTTTTCTAATTTCTGTTTTCGAGTTTTTCATTGTCTCTCTCTCTCTCTTGTGCGTTCATCTTTTCCTCCGTTCGTTGTCAACAGATTCCTCTTTTTCCTGTAAGATCTTCTTCCTTCTTCTTCATTTCTTTTATTCATCATGGTTTATCTTATTGAATCTCTTGAGAAATTCCGTTCTGACTTTTCTATCCCTTCTTGGGTAACTCTGGAGGAGCTTTCTAAGCCTTCAGATTATTTTCGCTTGGCTGAGGGATATTGGTTCCCCAGCCTCTTTATTGTTGAGTGTGGATTTTCTTTTCCACCAAACCCTTTGTGCTTAGAATTCTGTCAATATTTTGATGTTGTTCCTGCAAAAATAGCCCCCAAGACATGGAGAATAGTTAATGGGGTGTATAGGTTAAATCAAACTCATGGAACTCGCATAGGAATTCCTGAGATTATGTTTTGTTATAGATGGGCAGTTCTGGATAATACTTTTTAGTTAAAAACCAGATTTTTAAATAGAGCTTTAGTAGTCAACCTCCCTGATGCCAATAGGGATTATTTTGAACATGGGGTTGTTATTAAAAATTGGAAACATGCCCCTTTAGTTGGAGACGAAGTATACCAGGGTCCTAGATGCCCTCCCTATGGCAATGGGATAGGTTATTTTTATTTTATTTTATATCTGAAATTGTGCTTTCATTATGTTTGATAAAATATGTGACTGATATTACAATGTGTATTTATTTGCAGTTGATAGCAAGAGAAAAGCTCCAAAGGAATCAGAAGTTAACATAAAACATTTGAAACATATCTGGGGCTTGCATCAGAAAGTTGCAGACGAGCACATTAGGTCTGCTTCATACTTATTGCAGTATAAGAGCTATACATCCTCTTTCACTGTTCGCCCTGTGATTAGTAATACAGAACCAGCGCCAGTTCCTGAAGAATACTCTCCTGAATCTCATATTCCCTTGAGCCAGAAGATGGGTAAAAGAAGAGTTCCTGCTATCTTTGAGAAGGCTGCCTCTGCTGGAGAGGCAAAAAGAAATAAGTCTGATGTCCCAGAGGGGACAAAGAAAATAGATGTTGCTCCTTCTGTTGCATCCAAGAAGGCTGCCGAGAAGCCCCCAGTGGCTTCAAGCAAGAGTGATGCTCCCAAGGAAGTGATCACTATATCCCCGACCAAGAGTTCTTCCTTGGTTGAAGCTGTTCCTGTGCCCCCAAGGAGGCTGAAGAAAAGCTCCTCGGCCAATTTGACTGAAACTATCCCCCAGCTCTCAGTTAGTGATGCTGGTGTTCCTACTATTATTCCCCCGAGCTCTGCTATGAGCTCGGTGAAGACTTGGATCATTCCCGAGATCCAAGGAATTGAAGAGAATCTTCCTCGGGATATGCTTACATCTTTGGCTACTCGCCATATTGCTTCAGTAAGTTTCTCTTGTTCTGAACTTTCCTTATTTCCCTTATTACATATATCTCTGTACTGACTTGTCGTTATTTCATTTTTCCAGTTGGTGAGTTGTTTTAACTCAATTGTGAAGAAGGATGAAGCAATCAAAGCTTCCAGCTCCTCGTCTGGTGTAGAGGATGCTTTAATGGGTTTGACCCAATCTTTGAAAGATTCCCGTCAGAAATATGACGAGGATAAAGCTGATTGGGAGAAGAAACTGGCCTTAGTTGAAGCAGAGAAGGCTCAGATGGCTGAAGTCTCCAAGGGGTTGGAAATCAAAGTGAAGAATTTAGAAGGGAAGAACAAAGAGCTTGACGAGAAGCTCAAAAATTTTGGTGAGCTTGAGAATAAGCTAAAAATGGCTGAGGAAGAATTAACCCTTCTTCGCGAGGTAAATAGTCAGAAGGAGGAGGTGGAAGGCAAATTGAAGGCCGCCAAGGAACTTCTATCCGAGAAGCTCTTTTCGAAAAAGGGGAAAAGAAAAGTTACTGTGAAGAAGTCCTTCAGCACTGGCTGGGACAAAGGATGGAATAAGGGGGTGGCGGCAATGATGTCCCAGGTAGAGTATGGCAGCCTTAAATACTTCAGAGATGGCTGGGTTGCTGCTCTACAGGAGTTGAAGGTTGATGAGGGTTCAGAACTGTTTCAACAACATCTTCCTGGTCCCCCTCCAACTATTGAAGATGAAGAAGAGGATAAAGCTGCCTCTGAGGAGTCTTCCATGGTTGTGGGTGATCAAATCCTTGCCCCACAACCTATCCAGCCAGTCAACGAGGAGCTTCCACCTTTGCCTGCTCCATCTGAACAACCTCCTGCTCATGCCGACCAACTTTTTATTCCCACCGAGCAACCTAACTCCTCATCCCAGCCTCCCGAGAAAGTCTTGGGAGACAAGGAAAAGGTGTGAAGTTGTTCGGTATTTGTTTTATTTTCTTTTGTCATATGTACTCTGAACTTTTTACTCTTCTTCTTATGATGTAATAAAATTTGCCTTTTTTGATCATTTATGTTGTTGATACTTTGTCTACACTCTTAGTAACTCTTGCTTTCTCCTCTTTATTAGTTTATGGCCAGAATGGAATTATTGTCTGATCATAACACAACACTGCTGAGACAATGCATTGAATATTTTAAAGCGGGTCATACTGATTTGGACAAGTCACAAATTGTAGACATCCTTGGCCGAGATGTTTCAGAACAGGCAGTTGAGGCCTATCAATACTTGAAATGTCTTCTTGATCGTACTGTAGCCAATAATGTGGCTTATTACGAGATGATTGAAGACTTGCAAGGTACTCTTGATGAACTTCAGCAGCAGTACAAAGAATCTTCAGCTCTTTTGCACGAAGGATACGAAAAGAAATATCAACAACTCAGTGTTGAGAAAGGCTATGACAAGATATGTGCTGGTTATGAAGTGAGAGAGAGAACTTTGAAGACAGAAGTCGAAGAGCACAGGCAAATCGCTGAGCTGTTGGAGCAAGAGAATAATAATATGCAAAAGGAATTAGCTCAGTTGAGGTATGTTGCGTCTTCTTCCAATGCCTTGGTACCTGTGACCGATGAGGTATTCTCCTTCTTAGAAGTTGAGAACGCCAAATTGCGAGAAGAATTAGAAACTTTGAGAAGAGCTGGCCCTGCTACTGCTGTTCGGGGACGAGGAAGAGGTTCTCGGGGTCAAGCAAGAGTTGCTCTGAGTGCTGTCGAGGAACAAGGTACTTCACCTGCTCGGGGACGACCAAGATTTCTTCGTCCTACTATTGAAGAAGCTCGTACTTAAGAAGCGTTGGAAAACCAAGCATTCCAGCTGATGGCAAAAAATCAAGCCTTGTCTGAAATGTCCAAGAAAGTCCAGAGCCTGGAGGAGCAACTTGCTACGCAGAAGTCTTCTTTGGAAAATAAAGATATTTTTTCCAGAAGCCTTCACGAGCAATTAGAGAGGTTAACTTATCAATTCCACAAACAACCTCGCGAATTCTGGATGGCAGGCTACAATGAAGCCCTTTGTCATTTGGATGCTCGTATTGAAAACGCTAACAATGAAGGCTACAAAAAGGGATGGTTGAACGCTCTGGGTGTACTGAAATTGGAGCAAGGTCATTATTTATGGAATTATCATAACCCAGGGTTGCTCGATCTACCAGTTCCGCCCTTCAAGCTTGACATGAGCTGGATCCTTGCTCGGGCCATTCCTCGGTGCCTCATTTCAAAGTATCTCGGTGATTATAATCTCCATTCAAATGCTAAGTTATCTCATCCCGAGCATCTACTAGATACACCTTCTGTAATGAACATCAGAATGCTTCAAGACCCTAACTTCATCAATTCTCCTCTTTCCTTGGAAGATCCTCCTGCTGACGAGGAACCTGTTTCAAAGGCGCAAGGAAAGAGACCAATAGAATAGGGTTCTTAATGTAATAGTTGTTTATACATTTCATGATCAATGTACTTCATTTTTGTACTTCATTTTTGGGTTTAATGAAATACATATAATTTTGTTTTTTAGATTTAATGAACGATTTTCATTTTTGTTTGCAATTTTATGGTTGTAAAATGCTTTATATATGTATATGCATATCTGTTAAAAAGATAACAACGTTATGTATTTTTTTGACCAACTGATTGTCGACTAGATTGACTGTATATCTGTTAAAAAGATAATAACATTATGTAATTTTTCGACCAACTGTAGTTGATTCAAACTTGTTGTCGACTAGCTTAAATTTGTAATAATCATTTGGATGACCCAAAAATAATGATGTTTTGCTTCTCGACTAATTAAAAGTCACAAGTAATAAAATTTTAACTTGGTAATATTCGCAAAATGTTTCCGACCAACAAGGGTTGGCATATTTTGATTCTCTACCAATATAACTTGGTGACTTGGTGAATTTTCTTTTTCGACCAACTTTGGAATTTTTTGGAAAATATATTTTTCTTCCTAACCAACCGGAGTTGGCATTTTTAGGAATGTCGTTGCCTCCTAACCAAAGGAGTATGGTTTCCTAACCAACCGGAGATGGCATTTTTAGGAATATTTTTGCCTCCTAACCAAAGGAGTATGGTTTCCTAACCAACCGGAGCTGGCATTTTTAGGAATGTCGTTCCCTAACCAAACCGAGTTGGCATTTTTAGGGATATTTTTGCTTCCTAACCAACCGGAGTTGGCATTTTTAAGAATGTCGTTTTTACTGCTGAGCAGTGTAGTGTGTAGCACTAGTATTCCCAGAAAAACTTTCAATAAAAGGAGAGAGGCTGGCAAAATATCATCATTTTATTCATACTGATGGAACTGCTTTACATTTTACATCACTGATAGTACTTGCGTAGGTGTTCAACATTCCATGCATTCTTAAACTCTTCTCCTTCTAAAGTTGCTATTCGATAAGTTCCTGGTCGAACAACTTCTGTAACTCGGTATGGTCCATGCCGGTTTGCCTCCAACTTATTGTGCTTCTGAATAGACCTGGCAAAATGAGGCACGACACGATAACACGACACGACACGACACGAAATTATAAGTTAATGGGTTTAGTCTTATCGGGTTTGGGTCATTAACGGGTCAACATGGTAGAACCGTTATCATAACGGGTCATGTTTGGGTTTGTACTCTTACACGATTAAACCCGTTTATACCCATTATCACCCGTTAGTGGTACCGGGTTTTATTGGGTCGTGTAACTCGAATCAATATTACACGGGTACTAACGGGTATTAACGGGTGCTAACGGGTATTAACGGGTACTAACGGGTAATAACGGTACTAACGGGTAATAACGGGTCACCCAACCCGTTACCCGTTTAAACCCGTTAATATTAACGGGTGTTAACGGTTTGGGTTGTGTACCCGTTAATATTAACGGGTCGTGTTTGGGTATTATAATTTGACCCGTTAGTCTTAACGGGTCGTGTACGGGTTAAGGGTGTTTTCACCCGTTAACCCGTTAACACGACCCGTTAACCCGTTAACACGACCCGTTGACAGCTCTACTTCTGAATAACCTTCTTTAGCACGTAATCTCCTTCTTTTAGGTCGCACTTCTTCACCCTCTTATTGTAGAATAGAGTTGTTCGTTGTTTGTAAGCAGCATTCCTAATGCCTGCTTCTTCTCTAACCTCCTCGAGCATATCAAAATCTAATCTTCTCATTAAGTCGCTGATTGGGGAATTGAAATTCAGCACTCTGTATGTTGGAAGACCCAACTCGACAGGTATTACAGCCTCATTTCCAAATGCCAGCATATATGGGGATTCTCCAGTTGCTGCTCGGGGAGTAGTACGATAAGCCCACAGTACTGACTGTAACTCGTTAATCCAATTTCCATTAGCCTCACTTAGCCTTATCTTCAAACCATTTAGCAATGTCATGTTCGTTACTTCAGTCTGTCCATTACTTTGGGGATGATCTGGTGCTGAATGGAGCTTCAAAATGTTGGACTGATGGCAGTAGGCAGCGAATTCCTCATTATCAAATTGGGTTCCATGGTCGGTGATGAATGCATGAGGAAGACCATACCTGCAAATGATGTTTTTCCAAACAAATTGATATACCTTCTCGTAAGTCATGTCGAGAAGGGGCTCAGCTTCTACCCACTTGGTAAAATAATCCACTGCGACGACGAGGTATTTAAACCTTCCCCTAGTCGTTGGCAATGGCCCTACCAAATCTATCCCCCACATGGCAAATGGCCAAGAGAAAGTGATATGCATTAACAATGCTTGTGGAGTTCTTCGGATGGAGGAAAAACGCTGGCACTTGTCACATTTCTTGGCATAGGCTATACAATCAGCCCTCATAGTTGGCCAGTAGTATCCCTGTGTCATTACCCTTTGTAAAAGAGTACGACCTTCTACATGAGCTCCACAGGACCCTTCATGGATCTCTTCAATCAATTCTTTCACCTCGGGGGGATGTACACATCTTTGCAATCCTGCCATGATTCCTCGTCTGTACAAAACTCCATTAGTTAGTACATACCGAGCAGCCTTAAACTTCAATTTCTTGGCAGCGAGCTTATCCACCGGTAATTCTCCCTCCTCAATATATGCCCTGATGGGATCCATCCAAGATGGTCCTAAGTCAAGGGTGATAAAATTCATCGTCAGGTCTTCATCTATGCTTCGATTTTCTAACACTTCAATTGGTATCGTTCTTCGCAGCTCGATACGAGTAGCTGATGCTAATCGGGCCAAAGCGTCTGCTCTTGCATTCTCCATTCTCGGTATTCTGATCAACTGAATGGCAACAAATTCTGATACCAACTCCATCACCTTTGCATGATACTTGATCATTAATTCTCCTTTGGCTGCATATGTTCCCAATATCTGATTCACAATTAATTATGAATCACTGAATACAATAACTTGTTTCGCCTCCATAATTTTTGCCAAAATAAGACCTGCTATCATGGCCTCATACTCAGCCTCATTATTGGAAGCTTTAAATTGAAATCGCAATGCATATTCCATGTCGACTTCGTCTGGGCTGTTTAAAACGATCCCTGCTCCACAGCCTGTAGTATAAGATGAGCCATCTACATACAACCTCTAGATAGGCAACTCGTTTTTTAATTTCTGATTTGACAGAGTTCCTCGGTGAAATATTTGTTGCTTATTTTTACCATCCCCTGATTTTTCTTGTTCTTCGTCGACCATCTCTTCTTGCCCTTTTACCAACCCAAGTTGATCTGAGCTCGAATTTGATGATCCTGTCACATTCACTTGCCTTTTTACCAAACTAGGTTGGTCTGAGCCAGTGTTTGTCGATCCTGTCACATCCACTTGCCCTTTTACCAAACTAAGTTGGTCTGAGCCAGTGTTTGTTGATCCTGTAACATCCACAGGTTGATCGGCGAGATACTTTTGCTCCTCGGGGATATCTGGATAGGTGAATTCTACTATGAAATCTGCTATTGCTTGCCCTTTAAGCGATGACCTGGGTTCATAAATTATATCATATTCACCGAGTTCTATTGCCCAGTACATCAATCTCCCTGATTTTTCTGGCTTATGAAGGGCTTGTCTCAATGGCATGTCAGTATATACGACTATGGTATGGGCCTGGAAATATGGCCTCATTCTCCTACTTGCCTCAATTAATGCCAGTGCCAATTTTTCCAGCTTTGGATACCTGATCTCTGCACCTCGGAAAGCCTTACTTGTGTAATAAATTGGCTTTTGAATTCCATTCTCCATTATGATCAATGCCGAGCTAACAGCATTCTCTGATACCGCCAGGTACAAGTACAATTTTTCTCCCATTACTGGCCTTGACAACAGAGGAGGTGCTCCCAAATACTTCTTCAAGTCTTGAAAAGCCTTCTCACATTCATCATTCCACTCAAAAGTTTTTCGGAGCGTTTTGAAGAATGGGATGCATCTATCAGTTGCTCGGGATACAAATCTGTTGAGCGCTGCTACTCGTCCTCTAAGACTTTGCACTTCTTTCTTCGTTGTTGGAGATCGTAGCCCTAAAAGAGCTTTGATCTTTTCTGGGTTTGCTTCAATGCCTCGCTGATTGACGATGTACCCGAGGAACATTCCTTCTCGTACTCCAAATATGCACTTCGTCGGGTTCAACTTCATTTGGTATTTATCTAGTTGATCAAAGGTCTGACTTAAGTCAACTAGATGATCGTCAACTTTCTTACTCTTTGTCAGTATGTCATCGACATAGACTTCCATGTCGCAACTGATTTGTTCGGCAAAGACCTTGTTCATCAGCCGTTGGTATGTCGCACCTGCATTTTTCAAACCAAAAGGCATAACATTATAACAATAAGTTCCCCTAGGGGTAATGAAATAAGTATTTTCCCTGTCTTCAGGTTTCATTTTGATCTGGTTGTAGCCAGAGTAAGCATCCATGAAGTTGAGCAGCTCGTGTCCCGATGTAGCATCCACCAGTTGATCAATTTGGGGCAATGGAAAATGATCCTTTGGGCATGCTTTGTTGAGATCGGTGAAATCAACACACATCCTCCATTTATTGTTTTTCTTCTTTACCATCACCACATTTGCTAACCAATCTGGGTATTTAACATCTTCAATGAATCGAGCTTTCTGGAGTTTCTCGACCTCCTCTTGTATAGCTTGGTTCTTCTCGGGACTAAATACTCTTCTTCTCTGCTTTACCGACTTGATCTCTTTATTCACATTGAGTTCATGACATAAGAAGTTTGGATCTATTCCAGGCATATCTTCATGACTCCATGCAAAAGTTTTCTTTCTACTTCTCAGGAAAGTTGTCAACTCCTGTTTTATTGAGGCATCCAACGATGAACCTATTTGAGTTGTTCGTTCAGGGTGCTCATCGTCCAGAATGACATTTTCTGTAGCTTCCACTACCTGACCTTTTACCAGTTGAGATTCATCTCTAGGATCCAATATTTCAATTTCTGTGCCTTCATCCACCTGATAGGTAACAGTCTTTTTCCTCGACTCCTCCAATTCCTCTTGTTCGGCAGATGAATAATAGCATTCCCGAGCTACTTTTTTATCACCTTTCACAACTCCTACTCTAAAGTTTGTTGGGAATTTTAAGCACTGATGTACTGTAGATGGAACCGCTTCGAACTTCTTTAAGCCAACCCTTCCCATGATGATATTGTAAGCTGACTGAACATTCTTATCCATCACAAAGAAACGTATTCTTTTTGTTTGACATGCGGGCCATGTACCAATGAATATATCCAACTTGATCATCCCAAGTGGAAAAACTTTCTCACCAGCAAAACCGAGGAGAGGTCTGTGATAAGGCTCCAGTTGAGATAACTTTAAATTTAAACTATCGAAGCATGAGTAGAACATGATGTCTACCGAGCTACCATTATCTACTAGAACTCTTGAAATCATTACTTCTTGCATCCTCATTTTGATCACCAAAGGGTCATCGTGAGAGTATAAGACACCTGCGAGGTCGTTTTTTGAAAAACCAATGACCAGCTTCTCTTTGTTTACTTTTCTCGGGCGATCCTCCTCAGCCAAATTTATCCGTTGAATATATGAACAAGCTTGAGCCTCACAGAGGTAAGCTTTTCTTTCTGCAGTAAGATCTCCTCCACCTGCATCTCCACCTGTAATAACATTACAATCAAATGACCCAAAACGTATTGAAAATACCTCACGTTCCGGTTGCCTTGGCCTTTTGGGAAGATCGGGATCATCTTCGGTATCATCTTCATGATCTCTTTTCCTGTTCTCCTCTGCCCGACGAGGAGATCTAGATCTTTCTCTTGTTCGGTCCTCGTTTCCTCTTTCATTTCTACGATCAACATACTTTGACAGTTTTCCTCGTCTAATGAGTGTTTCGATCTCATTCTGTAGGGCTATGCAATTTTTAGTCATATGGCCATGATCTTTGTGAAACTCGCAATATTTTTCCCTATTCCTTCTGTCAGGGTCTGCCTTCATTCTCTTTGGCCATTTTAACTCCTCGTTATTCTTGATTTCTTCCAAGACGTGGTTGATACCCATCTTCAAAGGAGTATAATTATCAAATTTCTTCAAGACTTCCCATGAAGACTTATTTTTGGATTGTTTGTCACCACCATTGCCCTTATGCTCTTTCTTCTTAGCTTTGTCGACTTCCACCTTGGTTTATTTATCCATATTCTTCTTCGCAGCCATAGCTTTCCCGGCATTCATGATTTTGGCCGCTTTTGCCATCAAATCTGACATAGTTATAGGTGGATCTTTAGCCAAAGTGTAATACAACTTATTGGGCAACAACCCACTCATCAAGGCGGTGATTGCTGTCTTCTCTTCATAATCTATGACTTATAGCTTCTCGTTATTGAAACGAGTTATGTAGTCTCTAGTACTTTCACCAGCTTTTTGTCTAACGCTTAAACAATGCGCTACTCGTTTTACTGGCTTTGTCCCAAAATAGAAATTCCCAATGAATAACTCGGCCAGTTGAAAGAAAGTTGAAATCTTACCCCGAGGAAGATTGTTATACCATATCTGGGCAGATCCAGTAAGAGTTCCCGAGAATGCTCTGTATCTCATCTCGTCGGGGACAGCATAGATGTCAGCGGTAGCTTGATATTTCTTTATGTGAAGAACAGGATCTGTCTTTCCATCATATTTGGGGGTCACCACAGGTGCTTTGAACTTTGACGGTGTGGGAAAATCCACAATGACCTGGACAAAAGGCGTCCCTTGAACAAAAGTTCGTTGTAGTGGGTTCCTCGCCTTAGCCATTTCTCCCAATCTATCCTTTAATCTCTGAATGGAGCCTTTCCATGCGTCATTTCCTTCCTCGTGCCTATTTGTTCGAGCAATTGATCGAGCTGATGTGGCCTCCTGAGATCTATCTTGACGAGCAGCTGATCGTGATTGTGCTGATCCTTCTCTTAGATCTGATGGTTGTTGAAAACTCCTCGACATGGCCTTAGGTGGACTCCTATTCCTCTTAGGGACTAATCGACTGAAAGGAGACACCCTGCTCAATTTTTCCAGGGCACTGGTCCTCTCTGGAGAAAGTAATACGTTGCTCAGTATCTGTGGCCCGTATTGACGAAGTTCGCCCAGGTTGATAAGAGAAATCATCAGATTCCTCATTATGATATGAATCAGTACGCCTGGATCGTGAAGAACGTAAATGGGTTTGCCTCTGACCACTTCTTTGTCCTGAATGAGTTGCCGCATGGTTTCTTGCATGGCGGTCTGGCCCTGGGCCAGATTTGTCATTATTCCAGCCAGATCTGGAACGGTTGATGGTGCAGAGGGATTTGGAGGGTTTCTAGCGTTTCGATTGCTGGATTCAGGATTATCAGCCATTGATGATGAATTATTTTTGGTGAAAAACGATAACAACAGTCATTTCCCACAGACGGTGCCAATCTGTTGATGTAAAAAATTAGATTGCTTCTAATTATTTAATCACAGATAAATTTAAATAAGACAAAGAATTTTTAAAGTGGTTCAGCCTTATAAGAATAGCCTACGTCCACTGTTTCTGTTATTGCCAAATGTTTGGGAATTCTCGATATGTGGTTCTATCAAGAAATTCCGGTCCCCTTGAATGAGGATGATACAATGTATTTATAGCCCTTAGGCTGTACATATGAAAGGGTAAACAATTAATGCCCTTTAAGCGTATACGTCTGTATGATAAGCATTCAATGAATAGTTGAACTGTTGATTATCTGGCAATTAATGTTATGGCCGAGATGCAGCTCGGACCGCCTTAGTTGCTCGACGTTCAAGAGTTTCTCGGAGCAGTAGAGTTCCTCGGAGCAATGAAGTTCCTCGGAGTGTCTGACTTGATCGGGGAAGTAAAGTTCCTCGTTGCTAAAGTGATTGTAGAAATGTTTGTATGTGCCATGTAGACTGACACATGTCTTCCTGTGATTCATCCACGTCAGCATATTAATTTTGGTATCAACACCCGACATGATTTAAATAATTTAAAAATTCGATATTCACTTAAACGATACGAGAGTGTGTTTTAAACCTTCAGAAGTGATTTTTAATTCATATTTTAAGAATAAATGTGTATTTTTTTTATGGGTTTGTTACATTAAATTGTTCGATGTCCCATGCTCAAATACAAGGTTAAGACTTAGAATTGATACTTCAAATTTTAATTTTTGATGTGGGTGTTTTTATGGGTTATGGTTACACTCGATTGTTTTAATAGTCCATGCTTAAGGACTACTAAAACTTAAAATTGCTATTTTTAAGGGAATGGGAATTTCAATTGCCTAAATTGGAGACGTTAAATTTGGTGTGAACTCAAATGTTGTAATTTCGAATTAAATGCGCTGAGAGTCGGTTTAATTTTAGTTATAAAATCGAGAATAATGAAATTAAATTACTGTGTAATATTAGTTAAAACTGATAAATGGATTCGAATCCTAGTTTCTCCCATAATTAGTTACATATTCTTGGTTGCTCCCATTAATTACTTTTATTTTAATTTTAGATTATAATTTTCACCTATACACCGCACAGTCTAGTTAAAAAGTTGAAAACTTAGAAAAATGACCAAATTTTTTGGGGTTAACTTGTATTTACACTCGTGATTTATAATATCCCATGCACTTTCGATAATTTTATAATTTGACAACGATAAATTCCCTATGAGCCAAAACACGCACATATGGTATGAACACAAATAACACACAAAACATATATATATATATATATATATATATATATATTCTCTTTTAATCGTGTAAAATGTATAAGTTATACTACCCTAAACGTTCCTAATAGATCCACACATCCTGAGGATTAATTCTAAATCTCATAAAAAAAAAATCAGTGATAACTTTTAAGAGTAGATCCCCAAATATCCTACTTCAAAACTTCAGTGGAGTTTTTTAAAGAACAATTAAGGGTCTGAACAAATATAAAAAGTACTAACATTATGTCGAAATCCGTGCGCACGGGGTCATGTCTCAATTATTTCTGCCCAAATCTAGGCGCAAAGGATGTTTTATACTTGTTCACACAACCCCTGTATCGCAACACCAAAAATTGCCCAAAATCTCCCCAAATCATCTTTCAACATTATTATAAACCTAAACCAGTCTTAAAGCACCTTAAAAAACATCATCTTTAATTAATTATAAACGTGATTTTGATAATATATCATTTTAGATTTTATTCAATAAAAGGTTTCTTAAATCATTTAAGTCTAGTTTAAGTACATGATTCATCAATCTCAATGAGATTTATGATAGATATAAACATGTTATAAGCATATATTCATCATAATTACTAAGGTTCAATCCATTAATGCATCATATTTGTTTTTTCATCATAAAATATTTATAATATTCAAGGTACGAACTACCAATGTATTAGATTCAAACCTAGCATGTGTCTAAACGTAAATTGATCCATTATGACAATTAAAACAGAGACAACCCGCATATTAAATTGTGATAAGGCAAGATTTTTCTTGCATATCAATGGATGATGAATGTTCTAGCTTGATTCTTCCTCTTCAAATCTCTTAGTTCTTCCCTTAAAGTCTTCCTTAGCTCTCCCAAACTTCTCATGTTGATAGGTTTATGTTTATAAGTTAACTAGTGATGGCTAAGGCTACTTAAATACCCTTAACCCTGGAGATCTATAAAAAGCCTAATTTTGAACTCCCCATATGAGCCCAAATTGCAAACAAGCATGACCCAAAACTCAATCCAAATGTATACTTATTCATGTGGCCACTACATACACTAAAAATACCTCTACATGCCTATGTACCATCTTAGAGTCCAAGTCCAATGATAATACCCCATTATGAAAAAACAAAATACATAACTTAAATATTTTTAAGAGTTAATTGTACATAATTAATTACGCCAATATGTTATTTGATTTATAACATTCTGTCTAATTGTCACATAATGCACAAATTATTACGATTTCACAAAATTAATAATTATTCACATTTTAAAATTTATTTCCAATTTAATAATATATAATACCGAATAATGTTGATGGGGTTATGTCTAACAAGAGATTATGAATTTTCTAACGGCGTCAATGTTTCGTTAAAAATTTGGAGGTAAGTCAAGGGGATTAGTAAAGTGGGGATTAATCTAATAACTAGGTTTGCCCAAAAAAATCTAATAATTAGAGGATGTTTTGTTCTCCTTTTCCTGAACTTCTTAGATTTTCAAAATACAATAAGGTTTTTCCTATTTTGGAACGAAATATTTAATTGCCAATTTTCGAATTCCGACTTTCTCAAAAAAGAACCAGAATTATTATTAAGTTTCCAATGTTAGAGATATTGTCCGAAAGAATGTCGATCCTATTTTTTCCATAAAGATCTGATACTTTAAAAAAAATATGAATTATGCTTTTCCGATTTTATTTGTTTATTATTATATGGTGATTACAAAATTTCTAAAAAATTTATGTTCTATATTAAAATTATTTCATTCCTTTCCTTAATTTTTAGAATTTTTTAATTTCTCCCAAACTTTTCCAATTATTGTTTCTACTAATTTTTTAGTTTGATGAAAAATTTTATTTTCTAAAAAATTGAAATCTGTATAAAATTTTGCCAAAAATTTCAAAAACAATTCTTCTGTTTTCCAATCCAATATGGCTGAAACAATGTCTTACTAATAACGCGTAACATAATACGGGTCGAGTCAAAAGGCACTAAAAATTCATGTGTTAATCACATTGGAGACGGGCTTCATTTATTTATGCCACCATCTTCAAACTACCCTCCAAATTACTTGTTCAACTCCGCAGCCGCATAGTGACAATAAATCCTCCCACTTTGAATTAAAACGGTTAGAGCAGAAATTGATAACTTTGATCCTCCTCAATTAACAAGGCAGAATGGTGTTACATTCTAAATGGTCTACACTAAACCCCCTAAACTTTTTAAAACGGGTGAAATTACTCCCAAACTCTAAATGGTGTTACATTCTAGACGCAAAATTAGTCATTTGTCTAGCACGTGAGGATATTTTTGTACGAAAATACCCTCATGTGCCACGCACATGACCAATTTTTCATTGTGAATAAAAAATCGTTAGGATTTGGGATAATTTGATATTTTTAATAACTTTTGGGGGTGAATTTAGAAAATAAAATTATAAGTGATGAATTAAAAATATGAATAAAGTTCAATGGGTCAAAGTATAAATGACCTAAAAAATTATAGTAACATAATAATTTTTTATGACATAATTTACATCAGATCAACTCAAAATCAACAATATGTTTGGGAGTTTCTAACAGAAAAAAAAGATAATCTCTACTACTTAAAAAGTGGGAAGTTCCTCTTCAGATCTCAAAGTACTAAACTATCCTCATTAAATTAACATTTCATATCATACCCTTAATATTAGTCTCACACATTCATTAAATTAAAATCATTCCATGACTCTTAACTTGATGCGTTCTCTCTCCTAATACATTCATCTAACAAAACTTTCAAATACATTCATTTTGAAACCCTAGAAATCAAAAGTTAGCTCCCAAGTTCCTTCATCTTCCCATCAGATTCATATTGCATGGTTTCTTCATTGCTGTTGTTTCTTGTCCAAAAAATAAGGTCAATACTCTTAATTTCCTGTCTAATTTTTTACACCTTTTTCATTTGCCATCAAAAGTATGCATTTGTTAATTTGAAAGCAAATACATAATTTTTGTAATTATATCTATCTCATTCATAAATATTGTCTCTCTTTTGTGCTCAAATTTTATATATCCAATTTTATTGTTGTTCTATTCATGTTTTATAATAATTCTAAATTCAATGTTAATTTCAAAAAAATTATATATATTTTTTAAGTTAAGGAATTACCAAGTTCACACCTTATTAGATTATTATTTTTTATGCATTCATATGTACTTTCCAGTTGGACATATTTGTATTCATGTTTATTTCTTAAAGATTCTCAAAATTCTTAAAACACTCCAATTACTTTTTAAAAGACAAACTTGCCCTTTGCTCTAAAGATCAAGCAAATATTTTTTTATTTGTTAATTTTTTTTCAATAAAAAACGGTATTTTAAACTATTTTTTAAAACATTTTTATAATTTTTAAATTAAAAAAGAACAATTTTTTTATAAAAACTGTTAAAAAAAACTATTATGATAGTTTTAAAAACCCTTTTTTATTTAAAAAAACTGTTATGATACTTTTATAGAAGTTTTTTTTAAGATAGATTTAAAAACTTTTTTTTTTCAAAAAATATTTTTTACATAAAATTGGGAAAAAAATTAACAAATAAAAAACCGTTTTTTAAATTGAAAATTGTTTTTATAACCGAACACGACTCAAATAAAAGCAACGCGACACAACACGACACGACAATTTTTTTTTTAACCGAACATGAATACGATCCTAATAAAAGTGACACGACACAACATGAAAAATTATTTTTTTACAAAACACGAACACGACCCAAGTAAAAGTGTCACGCCACAATATATGTAATTTTTTTAATCAAACACGAACCCAGCCAAAATAAAAATGACACGACAAAGCTCAAAATCTTATTTTCACCTATAAAAGTAATATGACACAACACGCAATCTCATTTTTTACCAAATACTAACACAACCCACTTAAAATGCGAACACGACAAGTGGGTCGTGTTCGCATTTCGTAAAAAATGGGATTCTGTGTCGTGCCATGTCACTTTCATGTGTTTCATATTCATTTTACGTAATATTAAGATTTTGAGGTGTGTCGTGTCATGTCGTGTTAATTTTATATTGATCGTGTATTATAAAACATTTTAAATAAAATGTACAAAAAAAAAACAGTGTTAAATAAACAATTTTAAACAATTTTTTAAGTGCCTAAAGATTTTATTTAAAAAAAATTAAAATTCTAATAGTTACTCTTTTGCAACTACTGACTTTTTATTTTTATAAAATAATTTTTGTAACTATTAGAATTTTTTGTAATACCCCGCATTTTTATGACTTAAAATTTTGGGGATTTATTAAATTTAATTAGAGATATTAAATTAAAATTAATCCGAAAAATCATTTAGATACTTACTAGCGTGATGAGAGTTAATAATTATTTTGTTGTAAGTTACTTTATGGGTAAAGTAAGTGGTGTAATTACAATTTCGTAAAATTATCACGAGAATCTAATTTGATAATTTTGGAAATTTTTTGGGACGCACTTGTGTCGTGTCGGGATTAAATTCGGACTATTAAAAGTAAATAAATTATAAGTCACTCGTACGGTCATTTTGAGTGCGTCAATGTGTCCGGAAGGGTCGAGATAGTCACAATAATGTACCCGGGGGTTTAGTTTGGCTCTCGGGGCGTTTTTAGGCCTAATTAACATCCCGGGGAGGGCGTTTTGGACATTTTACATTTTTTGGCATGAAAATCCACGAAATTTCTAAGAGTATATCAGATGGTAGGAGTCATCTTCTAGGGTTAGAACATCCATAAACTAAAGACGCCCATTAGAGAGGAAGAGGAGAAGCTTTCCAAGGAGTTCTAGGCCAAGAACTCCACCGTTTACACTGCCGTCGCCGCCAAACTTTAGATCGCGCAACGAGGATCACAACCACGCCAATATCTCCACAAATCTGAGCCAAGAATTCCCAGGTTAGTATTTATCTTGCTCTATTTCAGTTAATGCTTCAATAATATTAGCCTAGGATTGATTAGGACTAGTTCTTGTGAAAGAAAAACTTATTTTGGAGAATTGAATTCGCATGATATATAGGAAATAGATGTATTTTGGAAATCAAATTCACATGTAGAGATTGAACCACGAAATTACAGTAAATTAGGAGTATGAAATCTAGGAAAAGAATGGGAAGAAACCGAATAAAGAAAATATTAGGGTTCTTAATATTTTTATGGATTGTGCCCCATTTAATTCGTTATACATGATGAAAATTCGCATGCCTTACGTAGAATACCACTTATTTGTGAATATAACACTTGTAGTATAAATTGTTGGGAGTTTGGAAGTCAAAAATATTGGTTTGGATGATTTTGGAAGAAGAAACTCGTAACTGGAAATTCTGCTGGTTCGCCATACCTGCTTGATCGATCGATCGACCTAAGATCATCGATGGATCGATCGAACCCCTGCCATAGATCGATCGACCCCTCCTGGCAGACTTATACTTTCCTTTTTAAATGATTAATTTCAATTTAAGTGACTAGTAATCTTTGGACATTTCTATTAAAACATTTTGGGATGTAAAGAAGACCAGTAGGACTTTATAAAAATAGAACCTTTAATGTAAGACGAGATTAACATTTAACGGAGGTGTTTTACACATAAGGGACAATAGGAACATGTGTTAAAGGGTGAGACTCGTAAGGGAGTTACGTCGTAAAGTAAAAGAGTACCTACTGAAATTTCACTTATGAAGATAGGGTTTCACGAGTGTTACGAAATAAGTCGGAATAATCCCAAAAATAAGAATAAAAGAGAAAATCGTTACGGGATAATCATATAATGTGCAATAAGAATAAATATCATAAGTATGGGTCGTGAGAGTGTACCTAAATTTGATATGGGAATGGTAGTATACATATATGATTGTGTTTATGCATATACTATATATGTGTGAAAATCATGTCCGCGCTACTTGCTATCCCTGAGGTTACCGCGCTGGGACAGTCTCATCTCGATGGGACCTTTATGGGGGATATTGACTCGTACCCTAGAACATAGGAATCCTTGGTACAGGCTATCGGATCGATAATCAGACGGTCCTAAGAGACGTGGGGTATGTGCTGACCTCTTAGTGACTTGGAACTATGCTTCGCCTCCATTTGTATGTGTTTTGTGTTAATACAGTTCGAGAGTGATTCCGAACTAGTATTTCCCTTAGTGCGAGTGATACGGGGACTGGATAGCAGAGTATGCCAGCACCATAAATTTTTATGTGGGGTGCCGTTAGTATATATATATATTATGTGAGTAGTTAATATATATATATATATATATATATCTTTAAACTGGAAATTTGGGAACTACCTACTGTGATTAAAGGTAGGTAAGTAATGAATAATTAATTCAACTTGGGTATAAGTGTCTGAAAGGTTTAAGGCGATACTGAGTGTTGATGCCGATAAGCATCAACACTGACAAACTTAATAATCAAATGAGGCTTATGTGAGAACCTTGCTTTTATATAAAATTAACTTCCTTAACATTTGAGAATGTCGGCATGGAATCTTGTGAGTAACTTAAGATAAGCTAATCTATTGGGAGTATTTGTGCGATAAGTGTGCACATTAGAAGAGAGGTGAGAATTTCTCAAGAGAGTGTCGCACTAATATGATTGTTGCTTTAGCCGGTAAGCATTTTAAATACTTGCTAAACTAATTTTAAACTGTTTTACAATCGGGCTCTGACCCGTTCCCTATTTTCTCTTCTCTCTTGTATATATATATATATATATATATGTATATATATATATATATATATATATGTATATATGTATATATATATATATATATATGTATATATTACAGGTGCCCAGCCACAGGGGCGTCTTGCATAGGATCCTTTGGAAGGAACGCGTTGCATCTTAGGTGGGAGTTGCAGGCCTTTTGCTTAGACGACCTCATTATTGATTCTACTTCTAGCACTATTTTATTCAGTTGGGCATGTGTCGCCCTTTTCCATTATTCAGTTGTTTTTATCAGAGATTGTGATTCATTTATTTCTAGTATTTATACTTTGGGATTATTACTGTCAGAATGTTTTCCTTAAAGTTTTAAAGTTGGAATTAACTAGTTGGATGCTTAATTGTTTGGATTATATGTTCCAGTATAGTTGTTGTGTAATTCTTAAACTATGGATTATGTAAGGTTTTAAATATTGGTTTTAAATTAAATTTGGAAATTGAAGTCTAAAAATGGTTTAGGTTGTTTAATTGGAAAAGTTATTTTTGCGACAGTGATGCTAAGAATGAACCAACCGTTCACCTTGATTATAACTTAATAAAGGACTGATCACCCGGTATTTAATTAGGCGGGGTGTCACATTTTTGTAACAATTTTCTTAAAACACTACCATGCTTGGATTTTACTTAAAACATTTTTTTTAAAATAAAATCTTTAGGCACTTAAAAATTGCTTAAAACAGTTTTTTTTTTACATTTTATTTAAAATGTTTTATATTGCCGCATATACATACCGCTGACGCGTACTAAGATACTAAAAAAATTGTCCCTGCCTATACGTACCGCTGGCACGGACCATTTTTTAAATAGTAAAAAGATTATTTTTGAAATTCCTCTGTGTTGAAATTTTTTCACACTATATGGTTCAATGTATTCATTTTGTCTCTCTACATACATATATTCTTCGTATTAAGTCTTACGTCGGTTCAGGTTGTAACTCCCCAACTAAGAAAAACATAACTTTGAAGAACAATCAAATAAGTGAGCAAAATGAGTCCAAATTACCTTACTGAAGCTGCAATTACATGCCTTGGTTGAATTATCTTTGTCAACTCAAACACACACTCTAAACTGTATCTTTAGCATCTTTAGATACATAGTGTTCAAAGAATTTCAGTTTGTTCTTCCCTGCTCTTAATATTTAGTATTGTTTCACTTATTTAGTTCATGGTTTATGGATACTTATGGAATACATTGCACTTATTCAAGTACCATAATTTTTTTTAATTTTTTAAAATTAATTTACAATTGTTGTTTTCAATTCATCTTATTGTTGAGTAAATTGTTTTAACTTCTTGAAAACTTAGGTTTGGCGATACTTATTAACCGGATGGATTCTCTTTGTTATTTTGTAATTTCTATTCAATGAACATGGATGCAGTTTATCTGTCTCACGTAATTTATCTTTGAAAGTTGTTGTATTGATATGTTAAGACTGATAATCCATCTATCATATTATGTAAATGTAATGACTAAAAAGAACTAATGCCCTGTTTAACTTCATAGTGATGATTAAGTAATTAAACATTTGGGTATCAATTCCTCACTTAGCGATTTCCTTCTAAGGATTGACAATGGGACGAAAGCATCAATACATAATAAGGGCCCCGAACAATCTCTCATTGACATTATCTTCCCATCATTAAATATAAATGCCAACTCGCCAAACTTCTTGCTAGATCGAGCAATTCTTGCAACAACAAACGAGCACGTAGACTCACTCAATGATATGATGATAGATATGTTCCCGGAGAATTGAAAACATTAAATAGCTTTGATGAAGCTGTGGATGACACGCATAACTATTACCAAGAAGAATTTTTAAATTATTTGATACCGAATGGATTGCCACCATACACATTGAAACTTAAACATAATTGTCCAATCATTCTTCTACGCAATATAAATCCATCAATTGGATTATGTAACGGAACAAGAATGTTGTACAAAGGTTCTTCGGATAATGTCATCCATGTTCGTCGCTCATAAAGTTGAAGAGGAAAAACCTTTGAATTCTAACAAACGTCAAAAGCAACATATTTAAGCATTAAATTTTTAGTTTTTAGGATGACACACTGTTTTTATCAAATGTCGTCTTTCAATAACTGCGATTTGAAATTTGTTTGCTGAAGCTTTTTTTAACTTCTTTTTTAATGATATTTCCCTATAAATCATTTCAAACTAATTTCATTGTGATATATTTATTCGGATTATATATACATACATGTTTGTGTGTATTTCTTCCTACTTTTGAGTAGGGAGTTGTGAGTTCGTTTGTGATAGATTTGGAGTATTCACAGGAATATCTTTTTACAGTTGAATGGAGGTTTGATTTTTTGGGTAATGATTGATGCTTCGTACTAGGTACTTTATGTTATATTCTAACAAAACAGATCCTACATAATATGTTGCAAGTATTTTTATTGTCCTTCACAGATTTGCAGTGAAAGATTAATATCTGGAAATGGCCACACGTGCAACGCACGTGGGCACAACTAGTTTAAATAAGAGATGAGAGCAAAATATTAACTTTTTTAAAAGTTCACAAGAGAAGAGAAAATTATCGTTTGCTGGTCTAAGTGTTTAAAAATGATTTATATGTCACACAATTCTTGGTAGAGTGCATTTGGCAAACCTATTTTAAAAACTAAATTTAACAAATTTTGTGTTTAAGATCCTGTTTTCTGAAACTTATTTTTTAAGTAAAAAATGTCCATTATCGCTATTTTCATTCATTAATATATAATTTACATATAATACATATAAATGTAACACAGTGTATATATATATATATATACATGCGTGTCTGTTTTACTTTTTTAAAACTATTTATGAATCAACTTTACTTGACACTTCAAAGAAATTTACTTGTTTAAAACTACTTATGAATCAACTTTACTTGACACTTCAAAGAAATTAAGGAGAAAATTACCCGTTTTCCCCCTAAACTATTTAAATTGTTTAAAAATGACCCCTAAAATCTATTTAGTGTCAAATTAGCTCCCCCCCCCCCCCCAAAAAAAAAAAAAAAAAAACTAAACAAAAATATTTAACAATACCATTCCAACATTTTGGGTGTTAACTTTGACAAAATGGTCGGTTTTGCAGGAAATCGCCAGTGAGTGGTGAGTTGATGGGGTTGGGAGAGGGTTTTGCCGAAATGGCAAGTGGGGGTGGGGCGAGTCACCGAAAATGACAGGTGGGAGGGTGGATGCAGGGGGGCACCGAAAATAGCCGGTAGGGTGCTTTAAGGAAATGAAGATGAACATTTAGGTGATTTTTTTCCTTTCTTTTTTTAGTTTGAACCAGGATTTTAGATTAATTACTCTAAACAACTTTAGAATATTATTTAAATTATTTCCCTTCACAATAGGTCATGTGCTTGACATATGATCGAAAAGGGCAAAAAGGGGCAAACCCAATGCATGAGGTTAATGCCAGGGGTACTTGGGGGATTAGATATACACAACCTTATCTTTGCATATGTAGAGAGGTGGTTTCCTTGTGACTCCACATCACAATGAGACAACCTTACCTTTACTCTAGGTTCACCCCTTGCTTGGCAAATGATCTATTTGAGTCAAATTTAACACCCAAAATGACAAGACGAGCTTTGTTACATATGTTTGTTTAGTTTGAGTGCTAAGTTGACACTAAATAAAGCTTATGGACCATTTTGAAACAATCCAAATAATTTAGGGGCCAAATGAGTAATTTACTCAAAATTAAGAATATAATTTTTAAAATTATTCTCAAAAACAGCTTTTAAACCAAGATAAACGGCCATTACATTCTTTCCTTACTACATTCTTTCCTCCTTGTTTGCAAGTTTAGGAAAAAAGAAATGTAAAAGTTTCCTTTATACCCTTACATACTAACAAATATCTTGCACAAAATTATACGAAAATATGCATAACTTACACTACACTAATCATGATCACAAGAAAAAACTGATACATTATAAGAAATAAAAGAATTAGTTGACTAAACTAAACTATGATCACTGCATATAATAAATAATTATAGTAACTGTAAGATAATTTTAAAAATAAAATTGAGCACAATTAAGACTAGCAATTGTTTAAAGTTACCAATGATAGCAGTAAACTCTTAAATTAAATAAACCAAATTCTTCATGTAAATTCGGGTGCCAGACTGCTGAAAATCCAAATTCTTCATTTAAATGTGGGTGCCAGAGTGCTGGAAATCCGTTTCAAGCTAGGGCACGCCGTGCGTAACCTTCCCACGTTCATTGAACAGATCTATCGATCCACAAAGAGGTAGCAAATAAAATGAAAACACAAATCAATAGCTATTTTCGAAAAAGAATGTCAAAATTATAGGGCCTGCTTATTTGTGAAAAACATTGTCCATTTTTCATCTCCATTTCTAGTTTTAATTTTCAATGGAGAATTGTAGAAAATTGGAAGATGAGTTCAATTATTGGTTGTAAGTTCGTGATGGTAGAAGGTTGTGGGACAAGTTTAAAACAAATTTCAATTTAAGGAAAACTTCTGATGGTCTCCAATTTTCTGGAAAATTGGAAAAGAGGAGAAATGGAAAACATTTTCCAAATTTGGGAAAAAATAGACATCTGAACGCAGTTTTCTATTTTTCATAGAAAAACTTTCTGGGAAGCAACCCAGTTTTCCACAACAAAACAGGGCCATAGCGTTCTGAAATAAAAATGAAATTTAAGAAATTTTTAGTTGAACCATCACCTTTGGGCAAAATCGAACATCAACTGTCTCCAGCATGTTACATGGGGCTATGGCAGCTTCAACCTGTTCTTCATCGATGTTGCACGACTAATACAAGCCCCCAAAGGTCACAACAACAAACAAGGAAAAAAGGTTCAAAACCACATTAAATTGAAGTCCTAAATAAAACATCACCATCGGTCAATTAAAGTCGGCGAAGTTTCATACAGAAGTTATTTAGAAAAAAATCATATTTACATAAACAAGCTCAAAACTTGCAATCTGTCTTGGGGAAAAAGAATTCAAATAAGTATAAATTGCTACATCCCGACTCAATAAAGAGAACGCTAAATTATTTACATCTTTTGCAACTAAGGGAAATTCACCGTTTGCTAAGAGCATCACTTGTGCATACCCATAAATAGCCATTACTAGATTAAATATACAATTTGAAAACGACCGTCCCTACACTGGGTAAGCCACTCTTAACCCAGATGAAGCATGAAACGAACAATGATTCCCAAGGGACTTTTTTTTTTTTTTTAATATAATCTGGCATGGGACATTGACATTGTTTTCCCCCACAACTGGGCACAAAATGCCCTACGCATAAAGGGTTGCTCTGACAGTTATTGTTAATTGAAATGACAAAATAAGATTTCATTATTTCTTTCGACTCCGAACTATCTTTGTACTCCACTCACATTAAAGTATATGGTGACGAACGTGTGTGTGTATATATATACATATATATATGTATATGTGTATATATACGTATATAGAGAACGGATCTTATGAGGACATCTGTTTGCATACCGCTGGACGCGGACCAATTTTGATAAAATAGTAAAAAATATATTTTTGACCTAATTTTTTTATATAGTTTTTAAACATTTCAGTAGGGCCATATAAAAAAAATTAAGCCAAAATGAATTTTTTTACTATTTTAAAAAATCGGTCAAAGTTTGTCACTTTTTGACAACTTAAAAATTGACAAAGTTTGACCGATTTTTTTAAAATAGTAAAAAAAATCATTTTGAGCTGATATTTTTTTTATGGTCCCATTGAAATGTTAAAAAAAAAATCAGCTCAAAAATATTTTTTTTACTATGTTAAAAAAATGCTCATCATTCAGGGTCCTCAAACTCGGACCTCACTTGATCCTTTCCCTATGTATATATATACATATGTGTATATATATGTATATAGGTTGATGTTATGGGTACCCTCATATGATAACCGACACTCTTGATGAGATATTTCCAACACTCCTTTTCACATAGCCATAATTTAAATATAAAACTAAGGTGTCAGTCACGTGTTAATGTGTATATACTAGATGCAAGCGTAATAAAACATAAGATAAATTGGTATATCATTTTGAGCTTTATCCTTCAAGAAATAGGCCTCAATGGCACCCCAAGAGCCCTCCTCCGCTCTACTAGCACGTAGTAGAAAAATTCACTATTTTAAGGGAGAAAATGACCGTACTTAACCCCTTCGTTTTCATGTTCTGCTTGAAGATACTTTTTTCATTCTGCTATAAACATTGGTTCATTTTTTTTAACAAGCATTCAACCATTTTTTTCTCTCTTTTCATCTTGTAAGCTTCTCTATATAAATTTATAAAAAGATATTTATATACAACCCGCCACGTCGTATCCTAAACTTTATAGATTTGTCATGTCAGCGTGTCCGTGTCGGGTCAAACACGATACCCGTGTTTGTTCTTCTTAGGCTACTACTAATCTACTCATGATCACACTCTGCAACCCAACAGCGGGAAGGACAACCACTGTATCACTTTTCAACAAATGTCCCATGAGCCACTTATTATATCCTCTCTGACAGACGATCTCTTCTCGCTTTTGGCATATCACTTCAGCATTTAATGCATGCACCCAAGATACCCCCGGTATATATAGAACCCTCAATTCATCTATTAAGAGAATGAAACAGCAACCTTCTTAATGTTCTCCATAAACTGTGAACCTTTGCAGTTTCACAACCTTCATTCATTCGAGACTCCCTTCGACCCCTCCTTTCCCATCTCTCTACCAAAGTGCCTTCTTTCTCACCCTCCTTGCTAATACTTTTGTGGGGATGTTATAATAGTAATCTGGATATGTATTTTCCATCAAGTGAGTTATGTCTCCTTACCCTCTAAACGACTAAGAGGTTTAATCATAGCAATAATAATAACAACATTTATAATTAAGAGGTTAAGATAAGCCAAGACACCAACCAAGTTCAACCATAGGTGAAAAAATGCATACCTGAAGAAAGAGGCTTGTCAATCTAGGGCACTCGAGCTTCAAAATTTCCAGGGAGCAACAATTGCTGAGTAAGAGGCCATAAAGGGTAAGAAGAGAAGTTGACCAAGCAATGTAACCAATAAAAAAAGGATGTTCTTTTCACTTTACCAGAGATAATGCGGTATTTAGAAATACATATAAAAGGCTTTGTTGAGTTGAGTTGTACTCCAGGGGTGGACAAAAAAAAGACCGACCCGATTGACCCAATTGGACCGAACCCGGATTTATAGGCTTTTTTTATAAATCAATCCTAAATTAAGAGATCCGAATATATTCGGTTCAATCTAAAATGTACATTTTAAATTCGTTCTTCGGATCGGACCAGACCGGACCGTTTATTTTAATATTATATAATATATATTAATTTTATATAGATATATATGTATGTTATTTTAGTAAATAACTAAACCTAAAATCTATCCCTCGCTCCCTTACATTACGCGGCCACCCAACACATATTGAAACCCTCTCTCTCTTTTGTCTTTCTTTCTCTCAATTTCTTCTCTCTCTCTCTCACTCAACCATGTCAACTCAACACGGATTTGGTGGAGGTCCAGTAGTCTGTATTTTCGTCCAAAAACAAAGCATATCGTGTCGTTAAGGCATGCCCGCTTGAGCACTTCTCGAACACGGGTGATGCCTCCGGCTCCTTCACGTCCACCCAGAATTAACACCATCTGTTGGGAAATCTCTCTCCTCCGATGCTCTTATTTGCTTGAAGCAGAGTGGCTGAGATTCTGTGTAGTAAACACCACAAGGAGCAAACCCAATAGCTTTGTTGAACATCATCAGGTACTCCTTCACCAAACCTAACAATAGCACTGTTCTTGTGATTTCTTGGTTTTAGTTTAATTCTGATTTGTTGGTTCTACCTTCTTGGGTGAGATTGTTTAGTTTGGTATATGTTCTGTGATGAATGAAGATGTGATGGGTGAAAAAAAATGATGATGAGAACAAGGAATGGGACACTGTTCTTGAGATTTGCGGCCCCAATTTTTTCCAGCCCCTTTTTTCGGGTTTATTTTTCTCGAAGGTACTCAATTTTGATTTGCACATCTGAGCAGCAGCTTACATTTTAAAGAATCGGACTGATTATTAACCGCCTAGATTGAATAAACAGGCTAAACCGATTAAATCGATTTGAATTCGGTCTTCTAAAATATAGGACCGAATAATTCGGTCCAGCACTTAAAATGGCCAAAATCCGGACCGAACCAGACTGCCCCCACGAACTCAATAATTTTAAAGTTACCCTCTCACCCCTCCCACCCACCCCAACCAAAACAACAGATAATGCACAAGGTACAATCGGGCATTACTTTTACAAGCTCAATAATTTTAAAGTTATCCCCCACGCCCAATCCCCCCACCCCCTTAACAACAACAAATAATGCATAAGGTACAATCGGGTTGTTGCACACATGGGGTTATCGCTAATTATTGAACTTGTATGGGTTATCTCTAAATACCGAATCATCGAAGAGATAAAGTTTAAAAAACACAAAATCAAGTAAATATTGTCTACCTCAAATTAAGAGACCATAAATTTGAACAGGCAACATCAACTTCTCTCAGATTGACAGACAGGGATAGGTTTAATAATGTGAGATTGAACCATCGCGCTATTGAAGGAATGACAACTTTCTTGATATTCGGACATCCAACACAGTTGAGATTCTGCAGCAAACAATTCGGCTGTGCTACAGGCAAGTTGAGCTTGGATAGGTGATCGTCACTACGACCCCAATTTAGGTCATGCATATTATCACATCCATTCAAGCTCACATGAGATAAATGAGTACAACAAGAAAGAAGCGCTTCTATGGAAGATTTGCAGAGGGTCCCATATGATAAGTCCAATTCCCGAAGAGTTGGGAGAGCACCATCGTTGTAAAGAGGTTCCAGCGATGAGTTGGCGAGGTACTTGCACGCTTGCAATCTTAAAACCTTCACAAAGAAGAACAATTAATACAACAAAAAACAATTGATTCAAACAACATAGTCTGACTCGGGGGTGCGTGTTAGGGAGGAGGAGGGGGGATATACCACCAATGCCAGAGTAGCGATTTTTCAACGGATTATTTTGTGGTTTGGGGGAATATAATAACTCACATAATCAATCCGTATAAAATTATATGATTATTTTAATAACCCTAAAAATTCACTTCCAATAATGAACATCAAATTAATGCGCGCGCACAAATATATTTAGAATTAGGGCCACAAGCTGTAAAAAGACTAAACAGGGTCCTTAAGAATATCACAAGGGAATATTACCCCTAGCTTATAAGAAAAACAAAATAAAAAGGGCAATCAAACATATTACAATTATTCCTTAGGGAGCTCGCTTACACATCAAACTGTATTTAGCAAGGGAAAGGGGGAAATCAATGTCGCACGGATACGGATACGGAGTACGAGTTTGGATACGGTATGATACAGCGTTACAGGAAATCTAAATAAGTTCGGATACGACAATAATATAAACTATCATTTATAATTAAGTTGTTAATTACAATTGCTGAGGACTTTTAATTTTGCCTTCATTCTTCAAAAAATGATAAGAACAAAAGAGCAACCAAATTATACTACTGATTTAAATAAACCAACACTCGGATGCAAACTTTGAATATATATTACAAAAAAAGGAACACAGAGAGAGTGATATAATATAGATAACACTCGGCTGTTAATTGAAAAAAGGAAAAAAAAAAACAGAAAGTTATGTTTGAGTAACTAACTATGGAGAGTTACTCTTTTGTGTAGTTATTTATATCATTTATACAGGAGAGTTGTTCTTTTGCGTAGTCATCGATATCATTTAATAGTTCAATGTTTTATGATTAAAAACTGACCCCTTTTAAAAAAAAATTAGGAAATGCCCCCGGCGTATCGTAAAAGTACGGTATAGGGCTGTATTAAAAATTCAAAATGGCCAATTTGGCCAATGGATACATATTTGAAGTACCGGATACGTACAGACTGTATTCCGAACTGTATCTGCGTCCGTATCCGATACTCCATTTCTGTCATTTTTGAAGTATCGGATATGTATAGGGCGTATCTGAACTGTATCCATATCCGTATCCAATACCCCATTTCTGTCATTTTTGAAGTATCCCTGCTACATAAGTGGAAAATAAAATTAGACCATAAAAGGAAGTTCTTTCCCCAAGATAGATAGAAGCAGACTTCGAAAAAGTAGGTCGTCCGTCTAACAATGAAATTTAAGACTCCAAATATCAACACATTAATCATGTATCACCGTATCCTTTACACTCATGACAGCTTGTTTTGAATGATTTACAAAGGAGAGACGATATAAAGGTTCAATACGGTTGCCAAAAAAGTCAAGTTTATCAACAGGAACTTATCAAATAAATAAATAGAAATTAACAAAGGTTTGAGATTAGAGGGTGGACAAGTTAAGGACCTATGATCGAATAAATGTACGACTCTTGATGGAGCTGAAAGGCAACTCTTAATTAAGTAACCAACCTCAGTGGTCAAGGTGACCTCTTTACATTAGTATGAGCTGCAGACTTTTGTTAGTAACAATAAGGGGCAGTATATGGGAGCTCCATTTTTTAGAGTCAATGATGTTATAAGTCCCATTGACACTTTTTCATTTAGTAAGTCCAATTTTTTGCTCACTATGATGATATGAGTACTATTTAAGCACGGGAAGTAAAGCTTATCTGCATAATAAGGCAGAATGGTGTAGCAGGTGGTACCTCCATCATCAAATATCTTGTAATTCGTTAGTTATCTCTTGGAGATGTATGTTACAGTGAAGGAATCGGGGTTGGGATGGTAGGTAATTTAATTTATAAGCGTATTCTGGAAACACTTTGATGCAGGACCAATTGACAAAAAAAAGATACAAAAAATCTATTTAAAGGTTCAATTTCAAATAAATAATCCAAAATATCAGAAGGACCCTAATATGAAGGCTCAATTAACCATATAGTGGCAATTTTTTAAATTACTATGATTGATACCTAATTGAAACCTATATAAAAAAATAATCTAAATATAACACCCCCACCCCCCAAAAAACATCATGATGCTCTGTCCTATGTATATGTTTGTGGTGTAAATATCTCAATAACTCATTAATATCACACCATGTGTTCATCGTTCGGCAATTTAGGCATGATACATAGCAAGTCACACATTATTTCAAGTTGACACAGAATGCAGCCCATTTTTCTCTTCAGAAAATTAATCGAAAAGAAACCAGCATATTCATGAGCCCTATGATATTTATACCCTTGATTCGCTTCGTCAATCCTTTAGGGCTACCATACTCCAATTTATTTGTCCTCTTAAACTTTAAACAATAAAATCAAATGAAACCCACCCTGTTACAGGCTGTACTAACCTTCCATTACCAGTGTTCTAAAAATCCCTGCCTAGGGGAGCCTAGACACTAGGCAATGCTCTGCCACCCGCCTAAGTTCTTGGCAGTGATATGTGTGCAAATATTTATATGTGTTCATACTTCATACTCAAATTATATAAACAGAAGATAAGGTTAATGGAGAGCAATTTTTTAATGCTCCGATATAAAATACCTTTAACTGCGAACAAGACTCGAAAACAGGCTGCAAATTCCTCAAAAACGTGTAGGATAGATCAAGCAAGGTTAAATGTGGAAAACGCCGCAACGCCATGAGTCCATCAGAACCAACAACAGATGGGCACCACATCAATATCAATGACTTGATGAGAGGGAACGAAGAGGTTGTTGAGGACAAATAATCGTCCTTAAGTTGGCTATACGAGTAAAACAGAGTAAATTTCAGCTTGGGCACGAGGGGAATATGAAAATACACGCTAAACGTTGATCTGATATATAAATACAATAGAAATAAACTGACCTGCAAAATGAAGCATCCAAAGATTTTAAGAGAGGACAATTAATGGATGCTTCAGATAATACACCACATCCCTTCATTTCAAGCAAGACCATAAAAGGTGCTTCAATATGGAGAGAATTTAACATTGGAAATATCCCCAAATTAAGTGAACGAAGACCAACCTGCAACAAAATTAACATTTTCATATTTAGAGAGCAAAAGTTACATAACCTAGGCGCTTGACTTGTGACATGATGCAACAACATGCGAGTAAAAAAACAGATAAATATCACTACATTTCAAATGGTTGCCTGGGAATGCATTCTCGTCTATTAGTGGTACTTCATCATCTTCATTTTCAAACTTCTTGAAAAAATGCAATTAATTTTATTTTTGCTTTTTTAAGAAAACAAAAACTATTTCCGCATTTAAGTCGGAGATTGGTACTAGTCCCAAAACAGTACAAAAGGAAATTCAATATTTTAAATGAAGGCATATCAATAATCCACAAATTCAGTCTGATGGAAATATACTATCAGTAAAATAAAACAGCTTTGAACTCCCATGCTAAACCTAGTATAAGAATTAAAGAATGGAAGAGTCCAATTATGAGGAGGAAATTGAGAAATGGTTGTTTTCACTTACAGGACAAAATGATGCTCTTTCGAGGAGATCACAGCCATTCAAAGAAATTTGATCAAGATAAGGGCAAGATAGTTCAATAGAGGTAATAGCATAGCAACCAGCAAGAGAAAGGCTGACCAAAGTAGTACTGCAGAACTGTACTTCTGTCAATTTCTGAACAAAAAGTCATCCACAAATCCAGTTAATACAATCACAATCGAAAAAAGTATTTTGGGGGGGGGGGGGGGAGAGGGACTGAAAAGCATATTTCAGATGACTAGACTTTAATTCAGAAAACAGTTAAATATAAATAAATATATAAAATAATAAATAGGATGATAAATTAACTAAAGCTAGAGGCTTGAACATTACCCAACATTTGTCCCCTTAAACCATTGGTTGAAACTGAAGTACCTTTGCAGAATATGAGCATGTAAGATAACATTTTCTTATTTGATTTCAATATTTTTACAAGGTTAATCTTACATTTCACAAACTACATGAACATAAGGAAACAATAGGAAACTTCTCTTCTATTAAACCATTTCACACTAATTAGATCGCACAAAAACAGAGACAAAAAACAAGCTATTTTGTCAATATTAATTTAAATTGCCTTCTCATTTAATCAATATATACCACAAAAACGGTTGAAAAAAAGAGCACAAAAGACCAGAAAAGGGCGTGAAAAAATTGGAAGCCGATATCTCAAATCATCAATTTGTATGTAGCATACAAAAGCTTAGAAGACAAAAAAAACAGAGCACAATAAACCAGGTTATTTTAAAAAAGAAAAAACAGCAAAATGGAATCATAAAATAAGTTCTCATATATATAGCACACGATAACAGAGGATGAAGCAGAAAAAAGAAGTAAACAGATATGGGCCTTTTTGAAATAAATGATTTGCAGATGAACAAGAGGAAAAACAAGAAGAAACGAAACTGAGGGTATTATTAAAAAAAAAATATCGCTGAGATGGTGGTGTCGAAGTCCGCTTCTGTTTTCTTTTTCCTCGGTGTGATGTGAAGAGAAGAAACCCAAAAGCTAGGGCAAAAAAGTGTCGATGGTGACCCTTTTTTTAGAGAGAGAATAGTACGAAACAAAAAGAATAAAAGTTACAAAATCTCCTGCCTTTTTGTTTGGGACCAGTCAACAGAGAATTTGAACATATAAAAAAAAGGTCAGTTTTTCTATTGCGAAGCAGTGCTTCAGTCAGGCAAGCACCCAGAGCCTTGTTGCCACTCGCACCTCCTCTGGGCGCACGCCTTCTTAAAATTGCCTCATCCAGACCTCTTTGAGGTGCCGTACCCTGTGATACTAATTGTTGTGCGCAATAACAGCACCACAATCAACCAAATAGAAATAAATTGTACAATCAATAATAAATAACAAGAACATATGAGAGACACAAGATTTAACGTGGTTCACCAATTTAGACTACGTCCACCAGAGGGAGAATGAGATTTCACCATGAAAATAAACCGGTGATTGAACACAAACTCTCATACTCTTAACAATTAAACTCTCTAATAAAACCCGGTGAGAAATCCCCCACATGATACATTTTGAGCGCACCTAACATACATGAAACGCCCACACCTACACCCGCACCTTTCTTCCACCTTTGAGCAAAACCCATGGGGTGAGGGAAAATCCATCACCTCACCCCAAAACCCTCACCTTCAAAAGAAGACGCTCTCACTCTTATTGTGCTTTGATCATGCATTCAGTCGGATATTTTGATCATGCATTTAGTAGGTCTCGACTTCGTGATGATAGAGGTCAATGATTTAGCCATCAGTAGAGGTCAATGATGTGGCCATCAGTGGAATCTTGGTATGGGGCTATCCAAAGGTATGACTATAAAGATCTCCTATTTTTATATGTATGAATTGATTTAGTTTGAGTTTGTTAGGTGAGGACACCTACAAACTTACCAATAGAGGCAAGAGAAGGTCTCCAAAGGTGGATGCTTTAGTGTGGATGTTATGAGACTGATATACGTGTATATAATATTAGTCCATTAATGGTGACATGAGTGGGGGTTAATATGAAATCATATTATGTGCCTATGTGATAGTTCCATGATGAACACGTTTAATTAAAAGAAGATAAATAATGAAACGCCATGTTATGAAATCATGAATATCTAAATGAGTGAGATGGGCATTGGGTTGTTTTCTATACACGTATAGTTAGTTACATCCCTATTGTATTTGATATTTATTCACTTATTAGTCTATATATAGAGAATTCCAGTACAGTTTACGTCATGTGTTAGCACATGCTCATAATATTTCACTTAGATGAGGGGTGATGTCTTCATTGCATGAGAGTGGCGATTTATCTCCGACCGAGACATTCGATTCACGGAACACTTTTGGCTAACCTTGTGGCAGTTAATTTGGTGATATACCCAAACAAACCGTTATTTACAGGAGTAGGGAATCTTCTTCGGTGCCTTGGGTGAGAATCCAAGGGGTTGGAATGTCATTATTGCACAAAGTTTGCATATAACAACGCCATGATTCCTGCTGATTTTCTGGAGCTTCCCCATCAATTCCGTTCCTTTTGATTTCTTGATAGTCTGTCTTCAAGCTATTTTGTGACTGGAATGACTGCTTTTCATGAGGATGTGCATGCTTTTATGCATCTTACAAGGGCAAGTGGATCCACATCACAGAGAGGTTGTGTTTCGAACGGGAGATTTGGTAATGGTAAACTTGATCAAGGAGCACCACCAGGTAAATGGGCATAAACTCCGGATGCATTGATGTGGTCAGTTCACCCTTGTTTGTTGAGGGGATGATGCCTATCAGTTATACTTCCCGGCAAATTTGGGACAGCCTGTGCATACACGTATCAACCGTGTAGAGGGTATTATTGATGGAGAGGATATCAATACGCCAACAGTTTCAAAAGTTTGTTATTTAATTCGGTGGATGGAAATGACCAGTTCCGTTCTGATATGGACTCGCCTGTTAGGGGGACAGTCATGAAAGTTTATATTGCCTTCATTCCGTTTACTTAATTTGTATAATTTATTTTCCCTTTTCGGTGTTAGGGGTATTTTAGACTTCGACTGTAAAGGGAGCCTTCGGATTATTGTAAGCTCTTTATACATTAATTTTTGTACTTTGTTACTGAGATGATGTGAGTTAATCTACAATTTTATCCATGATTATTTGAGCTGATGATTTGATTATTCCTCTGGGCTATAGAGGTCATTACGGTGAAAATATGGAATTAACACATCATTAGATACAATCAATTCTTCATAAGTGCTACACGGAATAGATGAATAATAGTTAGAAAAAAACCAACAAATCCACGTCCTCTGATTCCCTACGAAGCACAAATTACCCAAATTTAATAGTAATGGTAAAACGAGCTACAATTATCAGTAATGCATCAGCAAGTAAACGAAATAAGAAATTTGGAAAAATTTATGAAAATGACAAATAAGCCTATAACCACAAACCTCACAATTATCAAGAATTAATGACTTTAACATAGGGCATCCACCACCGGTGCTAAAGACTTCACAAATGGAGTTTGTTAGAGATTCACAATCTGTAAGGTCCACTTCTACCAAACACTGGCATTGCAAAGCTAATGCTGTTAATCTTTCTTGTTTTTGCAAAGCTAATTTCTGCATTAACATAACAAAATAAAAACGACATCAATTAGGATTGTACATCTTCAAAATTTATGGAGCATGAAGAGAAACAATTAGTCTAATGGAATACAAGGAATACATACTTGTAGAGAATTTGATATGATGTTGATTTGCTGGAGCAAAGGGCAATTAGAAACTCTAACGGATGATAGCATCATAGTACGTAAATTTAACACAGTCAAGCTGCATAGATAATTGTAAGAAGAAATAAAAAAATAAAATAAACTAAAAAATGTACAAAGAAATATAAATATATCATTGATTGTAACAGAACGAAGAATGGTGGATTTGGTAGCAAATTATACTTGTCACAATGTACAAGTCTTATGTTCTGCAGATGCGGAAGATCCAAAGAGACCGTTGTCAATAAGCTGCAATTATCAAGCTCCAAAACCTGCAGCAGACATTATTGGTATTCAGTTTGGCTGAGACAACTCCCACAAAGAATAGACATTAAGGGTGGGTTTGATAGGATATATTTGATATGAAAATATATAGAAGATTCCATACTTTTAACTTTTTGTGTCTGATTGCAGAAATTTGCCTAGGAAATATTTTCCAATAGCCCAGAAAGTGCAACTTCTTAAAGCATGAAAATTTTCGTATCCCAACTATTATTTTCTTACCCACCCCAAAATTTCCCAAGGCAAATTTATATTGGTTTAACCTAATTAAACCTCTTTTCCATCTTTTTACACATACAATCAAACTCGTATAAGAACAAATTTTAGGTTGGACCTTTTCAATCTTTTCTATCAAACAAGATACAAGAAAGAAAGTTCAAACCTCCAACATATAACTATGAGATATTGAAGCCATCGATGTTGTATTTATTCCCGCACAACAGTGTAGCCTAAGAACTTTCAACACTGGCAATCTAACAAACTACCCAAAACGAAAGAACTTTGTCAACAAAACAGTACGTCAGAATATTAGCCCAATAATGATAATACAAATACAGCCACTAGGGCTGTGTTTCGGCTCCATTGCATTGGAAAATGGGCTTCAGAAGGAAAAAAAATAACAATTTTCACGACAAAGTAAATAAATAAATAAATCTGCCGATTCGGATTTTTTTAGAAAAACAGAAATTTTGGAAAAATCTAAAAAATCAGAAATCACAATAAATAAATGGAATTTTCAGGAAAAAACGGAATGATTTCAGGAAATCTCCTAATCAGCAATGGCATAAATTAAAAACATCAGAATAGTATAATTTTGAGGAAAAAATATTAAAAAAATATATGAAATTTTCTGGAAAATCAGAATTTATTTGATTCTGATTCCAATTTTTATTCAGAGAAATCGGATTTCAGCAATTAAAAATATCATTTCAACATTAAATATAATCAGATCATATTCCGGAAAGCCAGGATGGTCGCGGAGGGGGAAACTAGTACAGAACTATGTAACTGACCTCAAAAGATATGTATGGGCAGTATGAAGCATTGAGAAAATGAAGATTTGCACAAGCGAGAGATATTTCATGCAGGGTCTCCTCACTAACACGTGAACAATTTGACATATACAATGACTCCAAAAGCGGGCATGAAGTCACTAATGAACGAATTGAAGCATCCGAAAGATTACGGCAAGATTCTATATCAAGGTCACGCAAAAGCGGGCAGTTCAGTATAGCAAGTTTCATACTGCTTCGCTTCAAGGACAAGGTCAGAAGTTGGGGGCACCTGAAACAACAATACATTATTGCAAAATTTGAACTACATATGATAATTTATGGGTTAATTTGACTTCGACACCCACTTTTTGATCTGGTTTTGGGTTACTCCTATAATAAATTGAGTTACAACCCCCAAAAGTGGCTCAAAATATCACAAAAGGACCGTCAGAATCCGCTGCTATTACCCCAATTGGGGCGCAAAGCAAATATTTTTTATTTTCGGGGTAGGTCAAAGGTGGTACAAAATGGGGGTGAAACTCAATGTATCCCTACTTCTATTTAAAACAGACAACATAATCACCTGACATAGACACGAAGCATTTTACATTTCACTATTTGAAGTTGACACAATCGATCATGGCATATAGGCATCTCTCGGCTGCCCTTCCTAAGAGTAACTTCATTAACCATTAAACTCGTCAACTTCTGGCAATCTGTTAAGGCTTGGAAAAAGGATTCTTTTAACCGTCCTTTGCCCAAGGTCAAAGCCTTGAGATTTCTGAGAAAAATAAGATATATCAGAAACTATCACATAATCAACTAACTAGGTATTCAACAACATGGACATTTACCTTAAGGAAGAAAGTGTGGTCATCCCAAGCAAGTAAATAGCAGGAGCACCATCAATGTTCAAAGAACTGGCATTTGGATACCGATGGCACATATTTTCAACTGCAAGTGACACAAAAACTGAGCTTTCACTACATCCATTTGTATAATCTTTCGAAAAATAAAACGCATCCTCCATCTTGCATCTTAGAGTTTGTAGGAATGGAAGGAAGAGGGAACTGTTTTCTATTGTATCCCGATGTATGGAGTGTTGGAAGTACTACTATTTTTTTTCTTAACCACTGGATAACATTAATTACTTAAGCTCACGTAACCTAGAGAAAACAATTTGTAACAATAAAATATCATACATAATAGCAGAGACGTAATCAACACGATTAAACTAGTCTGTAAACTCAATAGTGTTCCTTAGTGTCTTAGCCTACCCTAGTTTAAAATAGCCATTACAACAATCAGTAGTCAAGTCAGAACTTTAGCTAGGAAGTGCAGAGACCTATAAGAAGGCAACTTTTCCGTGTTGGAACACGTATTGGACACCAACACTTTACCCTCACTCTAGGACGCATGTCTTACAATCACATGTACACATAAAGTAAAGAAATTTCAGACATCTCAGTTCGACATTTCATATGCACAGTTCCAAACATGACCAACAAAATTTGGACACCGAGATATGACTTTACCCATAACAACATCCAGATTCTTCTCTTGAACCCTTGGGCTGTGGATGGGGATTTAACCCAAAATTGGAGAGGAAAGAGACCTCCCTTAAAGGTCTCCCAATTGTTCGGAACAAATAAATTTTGCGTGTTCATGTGCTAATGGCCCCGTCACCCATTAAGAACATTATTAGATAATTAGCGGATAAACAACACCATGACATTAAGCAATACTCACATTGTTGAAAAGATATGTTCGGATTCTCAAAATTCAAGGTCCTCCAGAAATCTTCGTGAGTACTGGCTGCACTCCACTGCCTGCAAACCTGGGCTGCTCGGCTAAGACTTATATGGTCCAAGTAAGAGAAAACCTAATATCATATAGAAACACAATATCAAAGAAAAACATGTTTTGACAATATATCATATATATATATATATATGTGTGTGTGTGTGTGTGTGTGTGTGTGTGTGTGTGAGAGAGAGAGAGAGAGAGAGAGAGAGAGGGCGAGAGAGGATGTCAAAAAAACCTTCGCTGCCAAATTTTATCAAAAAATACAATAATTTAGTGGGTGATATGAAAATTGAATATATAATTGAATTTTTTGCTGGTAAAATTTTGACGATAGGTGTCAAGTGGGTTATCATCATCACACCCATTTCACCCACTAAATGGTTGATTTTTTATGAAATTTGGTGGAGTTTCTCTATGGTGATGAGATCATCTTTCCAAATTTCATAAAAAAAAGTCATTCATTTACCCCCAAAAAATAGCAGGCTTGTTTACTAGGTATGTTACATGAGGTATGTTGAAGAGCCTAACTGCCATATATATATATATATATATATATATATAGAGAGAGAGAGAGAGAGAGAATATGCCAATTAAAAGTTAACAAGTAAAAACAAACAATTGAATTAAAACTATGGATACCATATGCAATAAGTCATCATTAAGATCCATCCGAAATTCTAAATCTTTCACTTTTCGAGGACGACTTCCATCTCCTTCATCACCTTTCCCACTCTTATAATCAAGGGGATTACCATTAATGCCATCACTCAACAATGGAGAAAGGTAATTGATATCGTTCTTAACTGAACTACTGTTGGTATTATAGTCCCTTCTAAGATAACGGCAACCGTCAGTATCTGAATACACCAAATTTGCAAAATGGCAGTCCCCACCCCTATAAAAAAAATATATATATTTAGCACAAAAAACCAAAAGAACACTGACTAAATTGTAATAACACAAGTCATGTCAAGCAAGCAATGCCTTTCAGGTTCCACTTAATAGGCTTTAATTCCAACTTTGGCAATCGTCACATTATACAACGGTAGCATCAAAATATCAAAGCACCATGGCTTACTTTAAAGTGCTAGTGTATGTTTCAATGCTAATTTGATCACATATGGGTATTCCTTTTTGCTTGACAAAATAAAAAAAAAAGTCCCCTTCAAGCATGGGGAAAAACTACACATATTTTGCAATGTTCTCAAAGAACTAAGAATTGACGCAATTGGCCATAACATGAAATTTTGAAGTGAATACAACTTAAAAGCTACTTTGACATTCTTTATTGAAAGGTATAAAGTAGGAGATGACAAACTACATATCATTGCTATGATTTGAAAATCAAAGGAAAAAAGTAGGATATTTTGGGTACACCACCACTTTTATAATTGGTGTAGTGTTACCCCATTTTTTCCAAGAATATGAAAACAGACCCACTTTCTAACTATTGTCACCGTTACTTTAACAATTGAGAATATTACTACTAATTAAAAATACAAAAATATTTTAAGAAATCTTTAAAAAAAAATAAAAAGGTCGTACTCAGTGCACAAGACTCCCGCTTAACTGCACAAGACTGTCTGGGAGAGGCGGATGTCGGCTGGCCTACCCCCCATATATGGAGATGTTGATCCCATGTCTCGAATCCGAGACCAACCGTAGCTTGGGCGAGGGCACTTGCCATCGCACCAAGGTACGACCTCTATTTTAAGAAATCTTTAATAATTAAAAAAAGGGCCATTTTGGGTTTGACCCCCATTAATTTTCATGATATTGACTGTTTATAACTAAAATGACTTTTAGCGACACTTTGTAAAACTTTTATAGTAATTTTATGGACCAAATCCCAAGATATTTATTAATCAAATATTAACCAACAGAAATTTAACAAACTGAAGAATACATGACAGGAACATAGAGCAGCTAGAGTTGATTTTTTCATAAAACGAGCTCTCTCCCCTCATCATAAATTGATATTCCCGCTTTCCTTTTAGTACATCCCAAATTGATAGTCTATTTTCTACTTGTAGTATATAAGACTAGGTAAGATTTCAAAACTTACCCATCCGAATAATACCTCCAAGTGCATGTCTTGGATGTAAATTTGAAGGGTATTCATCATTTTAAAAATATAAATTTGGAAAGCAATTTTTTTCTTACAAATGTTTGGTTTTTGATGAGTATTACTTTGGGTGCAAAAGTTATTATCAATTTCACTTTTTGCTATTTTAGTTCCACAAAAGGGTTACAAAACTTCACAATAAATTGTGAAGATTAATAATTAAGCTATATAGAAGTGCAATATTAATTAAGTAGCCGCATATTGACCAAGCAGAAGATGAATCAGCAGAAACTCAACAAACATAATTATATAGCACATTAACATAACGGAAAATCTCACATGGTAAAGGAATGTTCAAATTTAGGCCGTTTATTTCGAAAGTCGCGATCACAATTTTCCCTCTGCAACGCAAATGATGACAACGAAGGCTCTTTGCTCAAATCCAAATTCAAATCAATCTTCATTTTTAGAAGTGAAAATAACTTAAAAGCTACTTTGAAATTCTTTATTGAATGCTAAAATCTAGAAGATGACTAGTTAGATATCCTTAATGTGATTTTAATATTTAAAAGAGACTTATTATTCCTAAACAATATAACAATCAAGTTACACAATTATGTTCAAAACTTAATAACCCAACCTCATACTGATCAACTAGACAATAAATCAGAAGAGATTCAACAAACATAAGAATATAGCACAAAATCCCACTATAATAAAGGAATGCTCAAAATTGTGTCGTTTATTATAAGTATCACGATTAAAATTCTCACTCTTCAATGCAATTTCTTCTTCCAAATCCAAATGTAAATCAATGTTTAATAAGGCGAAAGCGAGGTGTGAGGCGTTTTCTTGTCCAAAAGTGAGACACAAGCCTCCAGGCGTTGAGGCGAAAACCTTTTGTGCATTTGATTTTTTAATTAAAAAATTATAAAAAAAAATATTTGTAAAAATAAAATTAAGTAAATAACACATATATACACACTATTGAAAAAATAAATACCATCCAAAAAAGCAATAATCAAAACACTAAAGTCTTAGATTTACAATACTAGATAGTCAAACTAACACTTATGAAATACTTAAAAGTTAAATGACATAAAAAGGCTTCACAAGCCTCCTCGTTTGCAATTATTACAAAAATACAACAAGTGGAGCTTAATAGTTGAAGCAGTAAAACACATTGAAAGAAAAAAGGTTAAAAAACAGAGCTTTGACGAGATCCTAGAAAAAAGGAATTATCAAAATAGCATACGACAGAATATAATGACTTGGTTGCAATTCAAGTATTATTTAAGTCTTCCTTCGAGTTTCGTTCTATATCAATAAGATATATCACAAATCTTAAATAAACAAAAGATCCTTGAAGACTTCATACTCTCTCGATTCTCAGTAGGGTTCCCAACCTCAATCATTCCATATTTCTTTCTTTCTACAACAGTCAACAAAGTGGAACGAAACACTAGTTTCCTCTGCGCAGTGCTTCACTAACTCAACAAAGACTTTCCATTATTATTAACAAAAATGAGAGGTTAGTCGAACATTTTAGTTTAAAGGGCAATTTACAATTAGGTCCCTTGGTAACAATTTTTAAACATTTAAGGATAATTTACAATTAGGTCCACTTCCTATACCACTAGCGTGTTCTATAAGAAGAGAATTAGTGGACCTAAGTGTTTAAAATTTGTCAAAATTCCTTTAGTGTTTAAAATTTGTTTGTGAGGGACCTAAGAGTACTTTCCCCTAGTTAAAATTATGTAGTTTTAACTTGTTCAGTCGAAGGGGGGAAAGCACGAAAAGCATTAAAAAGGCACGAAAAGCGTTAAAGACGCAATTTTTTTGTGTATTATGCTAAACCAAGTGAACCTTAAGGCGTTTTGGTTTCAAAAAGCCTTAAGGGGTGCCTCAATTCACGTTTTTTAAGCTTTTTCAAACACTGTTGCAAATCGACACAACATATTTCATGGAAAATTACATAATGCAAATTAACACTTTTTCCATGCAAGTCAACACTTTTTCAGTGAAATTGATGTGATATCTAATTATTTACAAAAACTAAGATTAAGTCTAATATCTTAATTATCAAACTGGGGTAAGAATATAAAATTAAGCTCAAAACTAACTACACAGATTAATCCACAGAAATTAAAATCACAATCATCAAAACTTTCTGACTCGAATGGATCTAATAACGATGACGAAGACGCGTCTTCGTTCAAATCCAGAAAAACTCCCCTAGTAAAAGCTGATTCTAACCATAACAACTCGTCTTCGTAGTGGAAAATTTAACCCTAATTTGAGACCCTCGGTTTCGTTATTTCTTTCTTCGTTGGCTATTTGAAACCCTAATTCACACCTATCTCATGCAAATCAACAACTGTAAACACATTTCATGGAGAGAAAAAAACTTTTTCCATGCAAAACGACAATATTTTCGTCAAGCCGAGGCATTGTATGTTTAAAAAGCGTAGAAGTGTATAAAATCAAGTTATACAATTAAGCTTAAATATTAACTACACATCAAAATATAAATCAACAGAAATTCAGCGAACATAACAAATTAACAATACAACAGAGCCAAAAAATCTCACTTATTAAAGGATAGTTCAACTTTAGGCCATTTATTTTAAGAATCGCTCAAAACTTTCATGCAAATTCACACCTATTTCATGCAAAGCAGCAACTATAGACACATATTTCATGAAAAAATACATTTTTTTCCATGCAAATCAACATTTTTTTAAAAATAATTGGCGCGATGCCTAATTATTTGCAAAAATTAGGGTTACGACAAATATCGTATGATCAAATAACACATAAACAACATAATAAATCAAGTTCACTTAGACATCATTATAACAAACATCTTTTTGAAAAACTCACTTAGTAAACAATAAATCAACAGAAATACAATAAACATAACAAAATAAATACGAAAAACTCACTGAGTAAAGGATTGTTGTTCAAGTTTAGGCCCTTTACTAGTATCACGATCATCAAAATTTTGTGGCTCAAACACTGATGACGAAGAGGCCTCATTCAAATCCAAAGAATCAAACCAATCTTCATTTGATTCTGACGATAATATTTCATCTGCGTAGATGTATTGCTGTAACCCTGATTTGAAACCCCTCGCTCCGTTTCTCCCCGTTCGGTTTCTGTTCATTGTGTTCTTAGATTATAAAACTTTGGATTTGGAAGGAACGAAAAATGAATGGGGAGCTTTATATAGTTGCCGTCAAGGTGGTAGGGTATTCTTCATCACCGCATTAGTTTTAAAAAATAAATAAATTTAATAACATGAAACAAAATGTAATTTTGGTGTCTATTTAGAGAAATGACACATCTTTTGCATTTAATGTTCATTAACAAGACCATTTTCATCTTCTATCTTTTATGACTTCAACACTTCGGTTCCCCAAAAGTTAACCCTTTCATCTATCTCTTAAAACTTGTCCGCGTTGCTTCAAAATGAATATAAGACTCTCCATTTTTTTTAACTCCCCTACTCTCTCTCACCTCCGAAACGTAAAGCGTCAACACACATTTACTACCCTCTCTCTTTTTCCAAACGGAATATTTAAATGGTGCCTCTCTATTTTCAAGGGACAGAGAGATTTTTTTTTCTTCTTCTGTTTTTTATATCACAAGTGCCTCTTATTCTCCCACATTATAGTCTTCGTTAGCTCTACACTTTTTATCTTCGCCCAAGCTTCCCAGATTCTCCCAACAATCCAACGTACCATCTTACAAATCCTAAGGTCACTCATATCTCTTATGTTTTATTACTATATTCATCACTTGCTTCATTTAGATCTCTTTTACTCCAAACTATAATATGTTCCGTAGCAGATCCCCATTTTCTACTATTTTTTTTCTTTCTTTTCATTATTAGGTTGTAATGCAATCTTCACTCCTCTGAATCTTTAAAGAAAATTGATCTGTGAAACAGTGTATCCCCGGATTATAGTGGATGGGACACGACGATTCAAGAATTCATGCGATTAAGATGTTCAAATTCATTTATAATCAGTAGATAATCAACGCAATCAAATTTTAAAAATAGTCCAAAACTGATGTTCACAAAGTTAAACTTCTTGATCTGTTTAGAATCTCACAAAGATGTTAAATAATTTTGTAGTTGTTTGTTTAATATTTATTTTGTTTAGTACCTTATTTGTTCATTTTTTTGAAATATTATGCATTTAATATTGATGGATAAAGAATCAACACTAATTTGTCGTTGGATTATATTTATATTGTATTTATCTTATATTTGTGAACTCTTTACTGTCATTTGTATAGTTTATGATTTAACAATAATTTTTCTCATATATTTAAAGCGCCTGCACATCGCGCGGGGCTAAAATCTAGTTGTTATAAATATTTGTATTTATCTTATTTAAGTGTACGTTCACTTTTATTAGAGCATCTGCAGTGGTGTACCTCCACGAAAGCTAAAATACAAATCCAAATGGGTCATTTACTTTTTGCTCGGATGGCAGCCATGCAGTGGGGGAACTTCCTACGAACTTTAGAAGTTAATAGGAGGAAGTCACCAACGGCTATAAATGGCTAGGGGTTTCTGTTAATAAATAAATGACTGTCCCTTCTCTCTTTCACACTTCATCATCTTCTTCTTCTTCTTCAGCCTAACTCAAAAAATAGACAACATAGCTACCCAAAAAAAAAACTTCCTTCTTCCCATAAATCATTCACATAAATCCATCTAAATTCATCCCAATAATTACGAAAAAAATCATCAAATTAACTAAAACCATTCCTTCCATTTCATCTAAACAAATTTTCATTTCTTGAATTTTTATTTTTTACATCATAGATGACAAAAGATGGAAAAAATACTTAAATATCGGGAAAAGCAAAAAACACGGCTCCACTTCAATGGCAATTCCGATTCAACCTCCACCGAGTGAACCTATCGATCCTATATACAAGCATTACACCCGTATTTTCGATCGAGAAGCACACGCGTTCGACGGGGAGACGCCGATTATTAATGGCAACAAGTTTGAATTTCGAGACAATTAGGCGGAGCGCAATGAAATTGTACAAAACAATCGGAGAAAATAAACCGTTGGTAAAAGAAATTATCGACGATGTCAATGTTATGTCCAATTTATTTTCGAAGGTGATGCCGAATTTCGATCAGTGCATTGTGACGGCAATGATCGAACGTTGGTGGGACATGACGCATACCGTCCAACTACCGTTCGTTGAAATTGCATTCACGCCTTTCGACTTCACGATGCTTTTCGATAATTTTTATTTCTTATTAAATCCCTTATATAATATTATTTATATTAAATTTATATTATTTTGAGGTGTAACAATAATTATCATTTTATTTGTATATATGACATGTATTTTTAATTTATGTACAGGCATACCGATTGGGCAAGAGTCATTCAAAATTTACAGACAAAAAAATACACAAATTTTGAAAATACCGTTAATGAATTTTATCCCTAAATTCATATACAACGATTTTCAGGTGCGAAAATTCAGGTTTTCGACCTTAAGAAATACATTGAAAATTTTGTGAAATAACCAGACCCACCCGATTACATGTGGCCAGTCATCACTCTGGCATTTTGGTTTTATCTAATTGACAGTTTATTCTTTCCAAATGCCAATTCCACCTTCGACCTCAGGTATTTACATTATTTGGAAGACGTTACGGTGATTGGGGCTTACTATTGGGGTTCGGCAATTTATGCCCGTATCATCTGGTTAATGGACAAAGCGAGTAGACGCTCATTAACTAGTGTCGAGTGCATGTGACAATTAATAGAGGTACATTTTCTAAATTTATTATTTAAATGTTTACGTATTTTATGTTTAGTTAAAATAATAGTTTATGTATTCTAATCAATTTAATTTATTTACATATTTTGAAGTACTTACATCACGAGTACATGGTGACCGCATGTCTTATTATTGTTGATCCGATCGTAGATGTATGGCCCCAGATATTTCGTTGGTCAAAGTCGAACAGGAGTCGGGTAAAGGGAGAGCAACAATTTAATATCTCAGGCAACCAATATTAGCTTGAGATACGGTCACCCGAATCCATCATTTGGCAGCCGTATGAGACGTCGATGTACTGGCATAATGACGTCATTGCATACGCACATTATTTATCCAAGTTGCGTATGATTTTTTGGGATCCCGTATTGAAGGGATTTTGGTACTTGGGCAACCGGGGATTTCAATAATTGACGGGCCAGATATGGATAGGAGACAACCCTCCCCGAAATTTGGGCTCAGTCTCAGACTCGAAATAACAAACCGCCTTTGCCCATAATCGGCCTATTGAAAATGACCATATATCAGTTGTGTCCCAAGAAGATGATGATGCATATTAGAAGGTGGTTGCGTAGAGGCCCCATAACTACCGGTAATGGCAAGATATGTTAACGTAGATTTGATTGGAGTTGGATCAGTGGCACCATCAACATTGCACATCCCATGGGCGCCCGCACCAATTAACCATCCATATGAGTATCATACACAGTTTGCGTCGGTTGGCCCTACACAGATACAGGTGCCTAGGAAGAATTTGAGGATAGACGTCGGCCTACCGCATGGTGCTTCATAGAAAGAAGTGTGTCGCGACCAGATTTCCCAATCAACGCTCCTCCAGCTCATTTGTTGTCATAATTAAAATGGCGTGAGACATACATCAACACAGCAAATAATATACATGGTCTCCGTATTTTACTACTTACTGAGACTCGAGAGCGTGAGGATATCATCAGAGCACATGATGATCGAATTGAGGTGCTCAAGCGACAACTTTTCTCCTTTAATGTGTGTGGCGTTGGACCTGAGGTTAGTGAGCCGAGCTACACCCGTAACGATGTTTGCATACCGCAATCAGTCCCACAATCTCACCCATACGTGACATATCAATCGCAATCGAGCTGGGGTACCCTTTTGGCGACGATTCGATGTTGGGGTCGCACGTTGATTTGGGTCAGGATTATGATTTTGGGCAGGGGCCACGGTGATTGTATTCATTTTATTCTTTTTATTTAAATTTGTATTCATTTTATTAGTAATTCATTTCCATTTTATAGAATGTATTCATTTCCATTATCAATTCATTTCCTTATACAATTATCATATATTGTATTCATTTCCAGTTTATTACACAGTGAGTGACAATATAAAAAATAGTAGCTCCCAACATAACTGAATATTACTTCATAATAAAAACGTAGAAACGAAATATAAAATTAATATATGGTGATACACTATCCAATAATATATGGTGACACGCTATCCGATAATATATGGTGACACACTATCCGATAATATTTTTAAACATTTGATTATTCCTCCAATTTCCCCCCTATAAATATATGGTCTCATTTGAAGATTCCTCCCCAACACTAGTTATACTTCCTTAAACCATAAACTTAACAATGCATAACCACTTCTACATGCCTGATGAATATTCACCCTTCTTAAACCATGTTCCCAGGAAAACTCTATTTGGGCAAAAACTTTCGTATTATAACTGGTCACCACCTAAAATGGTAGTGCGATGTGATTACCTCTTAACAAGGGGGCAAGCAGGATGCAACATGTTGCGAAGACAAAGTGTAAGTCTAAAGCATCAACATAATTTGGTGTTGAATATGTTGAGGTAATGCGGAGTAATGTTGAACCAGTGTTGACTAGCCGAGGGATCTACCACAATCCCCATGGAGGTAGTTGGTTTGGAGAGAAAAGGGTTTTTGAAAATATCCCTATATGTACACTCCATTCTTTAGGCGACGTTAACCATGTGAGGAAATGGTTAACGTCGACAAAGAGAAATATTCCATGGGATGATCATTTTAAATGGCCTACATTATTTGATAGATGTTGCGATTTGGAGTGCTACTGTCATTGACATTGTTTACCTGTGCCACGAGAAAAATTGGCAAGATATTGTAAAGATCAAAACAAAGATAATGAAAAATGTATACGTTTATTGCAACGCAAAATTGCACAGGTGGAGAAAAGGTTAGAGCGATGGCATGCTAACCATTTGATAAATACTGAACTTGACGATCCAATGTATGCATCGAATTCGGGCATGTCGGATTACAAAGGGGCCAATTCGAACATGGATTTAGTGCATCATCTACTAACCATGTTGATGGGGGTGGGAATGCCTTTTGTTGTGTTCCGTGGTTGCGTAGGAAATAATGGTGTATATACAAATCAATCATTAAAATGTTGCGATCCATTGAACAGGAAACCACGAAGTATTTAATATGTAACTGTAAGGACATTATTTTATTATCCGTAATCAATTGAGTATGTAGTATATTGTTACAAACGTCGAAGAAATATTCAAGATCATTCAAACATCGAGACGGATCCAAATATCAAAGTTCTTCAACATTCAAGCCTCCGCGACACAAATTTTTCTAAGGTTATGCTTTAAATTACCTTAGCATTTCACTTAGAGTATTGGGATAAGTTTTTGAAAATATTTTCTAAGTGTTGGAGCGGAGTTTTTCGTCAAAAATATTTTTCTAAGTGCTGAGGCAGAATTTTAAAATTAAAATAAAAAATTGATTTTTATTTAATCTCGTTCGAGCGAGATTCACTATCGTCCGAGCGACATGTGATCTCGCGCGAAGATGTCGTTCGAGCAACAGTCCTCTCCATTTGAGCGAGATGCCTTTTCGTTCTAGTGATGCGCCGCCTTAACTTCTATATAAATAGCGTGTTAAACAGTTCAGTTTTTCTTTAGAAGACCTACGGATTTTCCATTGACGAAACTGCTTTGGCAGAACACATTGTCTTCTCACTTTTAGGGTCTTAATCCCTTTTGTTTTCAATTCACAAGATCCCAATAGTTTATGTGAATTATTTTGGAACCAAAAAACACATCTTGTGTCAAGTTTCTATTATAGAGAGGATCTCTAATGTTGATCTTGGTGTCGCTTGAGGGAGGTGCTGGGCTGACGTTGACCGCGTGTCAAAGGGAGTGCTTGCAGGTATTCCCGGGATGATCCAAGACTGCCCATCTTTGTGGATCTTCTGCGGTCGATTCAGGACTGAGGTTCTTGAGAGTTTGTTGCAGTAAATTCTTTGCAGATTTCATTGTAATTATTAGAGTGAAATAAAGATTTTCCCTTCGAAGATTTTTCTTGAAATCTGTGAGTCAGTAATTTCATTTATGTGTTTTGATATGCATCATCATTTCATTTATGTGTTTTATAATATTTGAAGTCATTGAGATGTGATTAGTTGTTACTACCTACATGTTTGACTCATGAGTTCCTTTATTGCACACTTACACGAATTTGTTTGACTATTTATGTTTATCACATATTGGTTAGAGTGTTGTCATCTCAATTTTGTTTTTAAAACGAACCATATGCGATAAAACTTAACAATGAAAGTAGTGCATGTAATAACCGTTTACCGTGAGGATTTAATTGCAATAAAAAATGATGAGTGAAACATGGAAAAGGGCTGCGAAATTTCAAACTTAACTCGTCGTGAATGGCACCATTTAAAAGAGCTCGAAAAAAATTAAAAGGCAATAACAAGATAAATATACCAAAAGGGGGCCACCTCAAAAGAAAAATAAATGCATAATTATTTATGAGGGAGTTTTGATTGAAAGTAATAAAAAACGGGTTTGCACGTCCTGACAGTGTCATGAAAAAGCATTACATAGTTTTAGACGTTATTGGTGTGGGAATCATTATTGACATTGATATGTTGATGAATTGAGTCGATGTCATTTAAATTCTACATTTTTTTCGACACGTAAGGACGAGTTTGAGATTCATTCGTTAGGAGTACACATATTCATCGTGCACATATGTTATGTTTGATTGTATTGATTTACCTATTGAATACGTTCACATCCATTCATTTCGTTCCCATGATTTGGTTGTCTTAGAGTAAATTCATGGTGTGATTTTTGTAAAATTATTTTTGTATTTTTTGTATAAAAAATTAAAAATTAAAAATTAAAAAATAGTTTGTGGAAGCTTTTGGGTTACTCCTTTGCATGAGCGTAGTTTGATCCATATTTTCTATGCACTTTTGTCGCGACAACTCCATGTTTATTTTTATTTATTCGTTTCCTTGTCTATTTCGAAAAAATAAAAAGGGAGAGAACGAACTATGGGGGAGTTTTTGCATTATGGGGGAGATTTGATTATTAATTGATTTATTCTTATATCATTTCAAACTCGATGTGTCATGAAGGTATTTGCTTTGTCTCATGTGTGTAGGTACAAAAATTGAAGATCATATTTTGCACAGCTTGATGAGAAAAGCTTGAAAATTTGAAGATTTTTAAAGTTGAATATTTTGAAGAAAAGTTTGATACTTGCATCTTTAGTACCTTTTCAGTTTTGGGTCCATGGGAGGGTATTAGATTTGTATAGGCATTTTGATTTGATAATTCAGATGTTTTTATTTTGTACCGGCATAGGCATAGGGGGAGATTTCTAAGGACATTATTTTATTGTCCGTTACCAATTGAGTATGTCGTATACCTCTACAATCTTCGAAGATATATTCAAGATCATTCAAACATCAAGACGAATCTGAATATCAAAGTTCTTCAACATTCAAGCATCTGCGAGACAGATTTTGTTAAGGTTGCGTTTTAAAGTACCTTAGCATTTCACTTAGAGTATTGAAATAAGTTTTCTAAAATATTTTTTGAGTGTTGGAGTGGAGTTTTTCGTCAAAAATATTTTTCTAAGTGTTGAGGCGAATTTTTAAAATCAACATAAAAAATTAATTTTTATTTAATCTTGTTTGAGCGAGATTCACTGTCGTTCGAGCGACATGTGATCTCGCGCGAAGCTGTCGTTTGAGCGAGCGACACTCCTTTCCGTTCTAGCGAGATGCCTTTTCGTTCGAGCGACGCGCCGCCTTAACTTTTTTTTATAAATAGCGTGTTAAACAGTTCGTTTTTTCTTTAGAAGACCTACGAATTTTCAATTGATGAAACTGCTTTGGGAGAATACATTATCTTCTCACTTTTAGGGTCTTAATCCCTTTTGTTTTCAATTCACAAGATCTCGATAGTTTAAGTGATTTCTTTTGGAACTCTAGAACAAACCTTATTGAAATTTCTCTTGTAGAGAGGATCTCTACTACTGATCTAGGTGTCGCTTGAGGGAGGTGTTGCGCTGGCATTGACTGCATGTCAAAAGGACTACTTGAGGGTGTTCCTAGGCTAATTCAAGACTGCGTGTCTTTGTGGATCTTTTGCGGTTGATTCATTGTTGATTCAGGAATGAGGTTTTTGAGAGTTTGCTGTGGTAAATTCTTTGCAGATTTCATTCTAATCATTGTAAGTATTATAATGAAATAAAGGTTTTGCCCTTCGGAGATTTTTCCTGAAATTTGTGAGTCAGTAATTTTATTTGTGTTGGCATAATCCACTACACCTAGTTGTTTGTTTAGGGCTAAAATAAAATTGGACTTAATTAGTTTGGTTTAAAAATTGACACTTGATTAAATAAGTATTTAATTGGAAACTTGTGAATTTGTTCTAATTGTATCACACGGCATTTTACAGTAACTTTCGTTTCTATGTTTTTATTATGAAAATTTTAATATTATATTTTGAGTTTTGAAATTTGGTTTTAAATTACAAATATTTTAACCATGTACACATTCTTTTTCATGCAATTATAATATGACATTATCGTCTGTTTATGGCTAGCCATTCGATAGTTTGTGATATGACATTATCGTCTGTTTTATACTAGTAAATTGCAAACTGTAGTGGCGCATCCTTCAAAAATTGCATACGACACATTTCTCGTTAAATATATAAATAGTATTTATATGTATATTGACACATTGTAACAAACAGTTTGTAAATATATAAAGTCTTTAAACAGTCTGTAAATTCATGGCACACGTATCAATAATTGTAGTAAATATAGTAAATATAAATAATAGTAACAAATATAGTAAATAACTATAAAAGTAAGAAATATATTACATATATATAAAATTAACAAATATATATAGTAGTAAATATAAAGTTTGTAGTAAATATATATAATAGTCTAATATAACAAAAAATCACAATGAGTAACTTTTGTTCTGCAGGCTATAATAATTCATGGAACACATACCAAGCAATAATTGATAAAAGGCACTGCTGACAAGTAACTTTTTTTTAGTAACTTGAATCTTTGTAACTGTCATCTGCCTGTTGAAATGTTGAAATCATGGCACACATACCAACGTATAAACGATCATATTCCACACATTGAGTATAGACTGTATGGATATTTTTAAAAATCGTAGATTATCACATTTATAAATAGTTCGGTAGATTATAAAATTTACAATAAACCTTGTTAAATTTCTAAATTATTCCGAGCAAAAATAAATCATGGACTACCCCAGTTCTAGCGATGAGGGACGGAATCTTATGCTTACGTATGCTCAATTTAACGATGATGCATCATCAAATGATTCAAATGAGGAGATTTTAATTTGCATGGATATTACACGTTGGATAGCTGAACAAAATATGATTCAAGATGGGAAAGAACTCGAAACTAGACGTCGAGTGAATCGAATGAGAGAAAGGGGACATGCAACACTCTTGGATGATTACTTTGGTGAAGATAAGGCATACAAGGAGTATTACTTCCGAAGGAGATTTAGGATGCGATATACTATTTTCAATTACATCCTTGATTTTGTTTGTCAATACAGAATATCGGGTAGCTACCGTCTAATTAAACCTCGTCTAATTAAATACTGCGTAGCTACACCTTTATTAAATTAATACAGAATATCAAGTTGGTTCAGTCTTAGCATCAGTGTCGAAATATTTAATTAGTTACTAGCCACCTAATATTTGAAAAGTGAGATACCAAATTTTATTAATTAAATTAACAATCAACCAAGTAATTTCAATAGCCATCCATTCAACATACACATATACAATCTCATATGAATGTAATACCTCATATTTTTTAGGATTTAAAAATTTTGAGATTAATTATTATAGTGAGATTAATTGAATTAAAATGTGAAAATTTAATTGTTAATTAATCCAGATTTATAAATAAATATTAACTAGCATGCCAAGGGTGTGACACCCCGACTAATTAAATACCGGGTAGCTACTCCTTTATAAAATTAATTCAAAATGCCAAGTTGGCTCAGTTAATAGCATCACTGTCGAAAACATTTTATTATTACTAACCACCTAGTATTTAAAAAGCAAGTTGCCAAATTTTAATTAAATCTGATTAACATGCAACAAGAGTAATGAATAACTAAATAACACCATTCACCATACTGAAGTAAAACGAATAACCATCACAAAATGTAAATAAACTCTGGAGGAAAAACTCCTCAATACAAATCCCACAACAGATAAGTAAACTGAAATAAATAATTAAAACTGAATACTGAGCAATACATGCTAGAGTCTGAAAACTGAAATGTAAAAATGTCTAATAGAATTGGGCAACATGCCCTACAACTGATAGATGCTGCGACTGAAATCCAAATGAGAGAGGCGTCTAAATGCAAGTCCTTGTAGCTTCCACAAACAGCTACAGCTCGTCTTCTGAATGAGAATCCTATGCTTGGTGTCCTTGTGGCTGGGCACCTAAAATGGTTTTACAAGAAAATATATTTGAAAGCAAATGGGTCAGAGCCCGAAAGTGGAAATCATTTTAAAAACCTGCAAGTGCTTTAAAACATTTAAAACATTAAATGCAAAGTACATGTTAGGACGTGCACTCACATTAAATTCTCACCTCTCGACTAACTGTGTACTCCTAACGTAAGTACCCATCTATAACGACCCATATTACTAGCTAACTGACAACATAACTAGCTAAACTGCCAAAGGTTCTACCCATATTACTCGGTTCCATTTAACATAACAACGCTCGTAATTAAATAGAGGTTTAACGTAAACTCAGTTACTAAATATGCCATTGATATAACTATCAGCTAACTCATTATATATCTTGAAACAATACCGTAATATTTTTACAACATTTACATGAGGATTTCCGTTAATTTAAAGTATATTATTCACATCATAAATATACGATACAAGCACCCCGCAATCTAAGCTGTAGTGCACACATACTCTGCTATCCATCCCGGTACATCACGTACATAAGGATTACATATTCCGAATCTCTCAGGAATAGTTTACTGATAACAACAAATCACAAATAGTGGAGGCGAACACAGTCACCATCACATGGGTCACGCACATACCTACGCTCCCATGGTCAGCGGACTTATTAATATCACAATAAGTCTTTCTATGACCTATGTTCATCAAGGTACCAGTCTATATCCCCCCCGTAGGCACACAAGGATTAGAGGGTCCTAAGCGAACGCAACCTCCCGTGATAGCAAGTATGGTAGGTATGTCATACACATAAACTATATACTAAGTATTCACACATCTTAGATATTACCATATTAATAAGGTATTTTCTACATCCTTATACCGTTATCCCAAACTTATATAATTCAAGTAATCCGATAATATATAATTTAAATAGTCGACACGCCTCACGTCGTAGTCCCTTATCCTTAAAACCTATCTATAATAGATTATTAGGTTCCGATTATTCCCAAATATAGCATCTTTATTCCTAAGGTCTTTACTTCTGCTCTAAACCTTAGTTCATCGAATTACACAATTTTGCACTATTAACCCAAACGTTACCTCTCTAACGAATTTCAATAACCTAGAATAATTCCCCGAATTGCATTCTAATTAAAGTCCACTATAATAATCACACCTACTGGTCTTCCTTAAGGGTGAGGGTATTCATAAGTTCTCCAAACATATTCTCCGAGGGTTTCTGCCATTAGAATCAAATTAAGGAAAATTTTACTCATTCTGGGAAGGTCGATCGATCGACCTATGAATATCGATCGATCGATCTAGTCGATCGATCGACTGATGAATGTCGATCGATCGATCGAACAGGTATGGCTACGGACTGCTTTGTTCTGCAGATTTGAAAACGTCCCAAAACTTATTTCTAACGTATGATTCTCAGATATAACGTTATATTAATGTCATATAACAATCCTATAATATTACTAACGTCCATACATCACTATTTCAACAACTATAGGCTACATATGGATCAATCTTCATCAAAACCTAGTTTTTCTGATTTTTCTCAAGAACAGTCATGAACCTCATCTTAAATCCGTTTTTGGTATTACAAAAGGCAGTAATTCACATAATATGATCGTCCAGTAACATTCTACATGCAACCTATATCCCAAAATTCAAACTAATAACTCCAATCTTATGGGTTTTTCATTATCTTCCAAGAACATACAAAGTTTTTTTGAATAATCTAACATGGAAGAATCATTCTCTGAAATTTAAATGGAATAAATCACTTGCCTTGGTTTGATTTCGGATTTGGTGTTGATTTGGTGAAGAATCTCTGCAGAATTCCTCTCTCTCTCTCCTTCTCCAAGCTTTCTTCTCCAAAAGATGGCTATGGTGGCTAGGGTTTTCTTTGGGAGAGTTGGAAGACTAAATGATAACTTACGTAGCTTATGGGGTTAATAAAGGTTGGTTGGGTCAATCCTTATCAGATTACAACTCTCAATTTTCGTCACTTTTAATTACCCAAAAATACCAAATTACTAAAATACCCTTTAAGTTACCGGTATGGCCTAAAAATACCCCGGGACCCAAACTATACCCCCGGCTAGTGTTTTCTGACTATCTCGACCCTTCCGGACGCGTTGGCGCACTCAAAACGACCATACGGGTTATAGATTTTAAATTCACTTTTATTAATCAAAATAATATACCGTGACGCGGCGGTCCCACGCGTCTCAACAAAATTTCTAAAATGCCGTATATAAATCTCACGACAAATTTTATAGTACCAGATACATATATAATCATATATGCACATAATCAAATACCAATTCGCATCTCATTAGTATTTATAACCCCGATTAATTTCCAATTAATACGCAATTTAATTAATTAATCCCAAAATAAATATAGTCAAAAATACGGGGTCTTACATACTTCCCCCCTAATAACTGAATTTCGTCCCGAAATTCGAAACTAGAAAGTACCTGCTAAAAACAGTTCTGGATAACGCTCGCGCATCTCATCCTCGCGCTCCCATGTGGACTCCTCGACATTGTGATGTCGCCACTGAACACGCACTAACGGGACTATCTTTGACCGCAGTTTCCTCTCGCTTCGGTCCAAAATAGCAATCGGCCCCTCCTCATAAGAGCTATCCGGCTGGAGATCGATGTCCTCCACAGCAATGTGAGAATGAGCCAAATTATCTCTAAGGTATTTCCTCAGCGAGGAAATATGGAACACATCGTGAATCCGATGCAAGTGCTCCGGTAGTCCAAGTCTATACGCAACTGGTCCGATCCGCTCAATAATAGGAAACGGCCCCACGTACCTCGGTGCCAACTTCCCCTTCTTCCTGAAACGCATAATCCCCTTCATCGGAGAAACCCTGAGCAAAACCTGGTCCCCCACTTGGAACTCCCTGAAAAACCTCTTCGCATCAGCATAACTCTTCTGCCTGTCTTGAGCTACCCGAATGCGACTCCGAATCAACTCAATCCTTGCCGAAGTATCCTGAATCACTTCCGGCCCAAGTAGTTTGTTATCCCCCACCTCCAACCAACATGCTGGGGAACGACAAGGCCTACCGTACAATGCCTCAAACGGAGCCATGCCAATCGTGAACTGATAGGAGTTGTTGTAAGCAAACTCCACCAGTGGAAGGTACTGCTCCCATCCACCTCCGAAGTCAATAATGCACATGCGTAGCATGTCCTCCAACATCTGGTTGGTGCGCTCTGTCTGCCCATCGGTCTGCGGATGATAAGCCGTACTCAACCGCAATTCCGTGCCTATGGCTTCCTGGAAACTTTCCCAAAACCTCGAAACAAATATCTTGTCTCGGTCAGACACGATATTTAGGGGCACACCGTGAAGTCTCACAATCTCTGAAATGAAAAGCTGGGCATACTGTCCCGTAGTGTAGTCAGTCCTTACGGGTAAGAAGTGAGCGACCTTGGACAACCTGTCCACAATTACCCAAACGGAGTCGTGACCCCTCTGCGACGTAGGCAACCCCGTGACAAAATCCATGGATATGCTCTCCCACATCCACACCGGAACCTCCAACGGCTGTAGCAATCCTGCTGGTCTCTGATGGTCCACTTTTACAAGCTGACAAGTGGCGCATTTCGAGACAAACTCAGCGATATCTTTCTTCATACCGCTCCACCAATATTGCCGTCTCATGTCTTGGTACATTTTGTCCCCTCCGGGATGTACCGCGAACCGTGAGCCGTGCGACTCAGTCATAACATCGTGCCGCAATTCTTCCCCTTCCGGAACTACCAACCTCCCATTGAAGCGCAATCCCCCGTCTGAGCTAATGGTATAGGACTCGGCTCCCTCTGCAAGTAATCGAACTATCTGCTCCTGACAGAACGAGTCATTTGCCTGTGCCCGTACAACCTTCGTGACAATCTGCGGTGTAACGGTCATCACAGACATGAAAGATCGGGCCACTGCATCCTGGTGTCCCAATTCCTTCCACTTAGCCTTCCACACCTCTGCCACCTCATCTGCTGGCCTGCGGCTCAACGCGTCTGCTACCACGTTAGCCTTACCCGGGTGGTACTGGATGTCGAACTGGTAGTCCTTCACAAACTCAAGCCACCTACGCTGCCGCATGTTCAACTCTTTCTGTGTGAATAGATACTGTAGGGACTTGTGGTCCGTGAACAGCTGAAACTTCTCCCCCAAAAGATAGTGCCTCCAAATCCGTAAGGCAAATACCACTGCCGCCAACTCCAAATCATGTGTGGGGTAATTCTTCTCATGAGGCTTAAGCTTACGGGAAGCATAAGCTATGGCCTGTCTCTCCTGCTGCAAAACACCTCCAAGCCCTTGTAAAGACGCATCGGTGTAAACCAAATACTCAACTCCCGGTCTCGACAATGCTAACACAGGTGCTGAGGTCAATTTGTCCTTCAATTCATCGAATGCCAACTGACAGGCATCACTCCAGATATATGGCACACCCTTATGAGTAAGATGTGTCAAAGGACCTGCTATCTCCGAGAAACCCCGAATAAACCTCCTGTAGTATCCTGCTAAGCCCAAGAAACTACGAATCTCTGTTGGTGTCGTGGGCTGTCCCCACTCCCTCACCGCTGACACCTTCCCTGGATCAACTGATATTCCCTGGTCGGAAATAATGTGACCCAAGAACTGGACCTCCTTCAGCCAAAACCCGCACTTCTCATATTTTGCATACAGCTCGTTCTGACGAAGTGTCTGCAAAACCTGCCTCAAATGTTTGGCGTGCTCCTCCTCTGTCTGAGAGTAGACCAGAATGTCATCAATGAAGACAATGACAAACTGATCTAGGAAATCTCTGAACACCCTGTTCATCAAGTCCATAAACACTGCTGGAGCGTTGGTCAAGCCGAAAGGCATAACCCGAAACTCGTAAGAACCATATCTCGACAAGAACGCAGTCTTCGAGACATCCTCCTCCCTGATACGCAACTGATGGTATCCTGACCTCAAGTCAATCTTCGAGAAGAAAGAAGCTCCTCTCAACTGGTCGAATAAGTCATCGATTCGAGGCAACGGATACTTATTCCGTATCGTGACCTTATTCAACTCTCGGTAGTCCACACACAATCTCAGTGAACCATCCCTCTTCTTCACAAACAAAACTGGAGCGCCCCAAGGTGAGGTACTCCTGCGAATAAAGCCCTGCCCTAACAGCTGCTCTATCTGATCCCGTAGCTCTCGCATCTCAGCTGGAGCCATACGGTATGGTGCACGTGCTATAGGTCTCGTACCCGGTAGCAAGTCTATAACGAAGTCTATCTCCCGACTAGGTGGTAAGCCTGGTATCTCCTGAAACACATCTGAATACTCCCTGACAACCGGGATCGAATCCAAAGGAATCACAACCTGCTTAGAGGTATCCTCCTCAATGTAATACAGATGAGCGGTCGATCCTCCCTCTGGGCGAGGCATCGCCACTACAAACATCTCCTGCCCCGGAATGGCAAAAACAATGCTTCCGCTGAAGCAATCAATCATGGCCCTATATGGTACGAGCCAATCCATACCGATGATCACATCGTGAACATGCATGTCTAACACTAACATGTCCGCAGGTAATACCAAACCACCAACCTCTACCCCGACTCCCCGGCATATAAAAAAAATAAGTGACCCACTCCCTAATGGTGAGTCGACACACGTCATTGTGCTCTCTGCCGTAGCTAACAATCCTAAAGCTTTCGCGAAGTGTGTAGCAATAAAACAGTGTGTAGCACCCGTATCAAATAACACCCGACCCATAGTGCCATGGATAGGAAACGTACCCTCGATCGCGGGCGGTGCCTGTGGAACTGCAGCCTGGTGAATGTTGTAGACACGTCCATACTGTAGCTGACCCTGCTAAGCTGGGACTGCTGGAATGGGTGGCAATGCTTCCATCTGTGGCGGTGCAGGAAGAGCGGCGGGAAACATAGGCCTCTGTGGCTCCTGGCGAGCACCCTGCTGCTGCTGCTGTGGGGCCCTGCCCCTATCAGGACAATCCTGCTTCTTATGGCCAGTCTTGCCACAAGTAAAGCACTTCCCTGGGAAGTTCCCCCCCCCTCTGCCCCTGCTGTCCCCGGCCCTGGTGGCCGTTACCATTCCTCCCTTGGCCCTGCTGGCCCTGATGGAACTGCTGCCCATTCTGCCCCTGCTGGCCCTGATGGCCGTTTGGACCCTGATGGCCCCGGCGGAAACCTCCCTGTCCCTGCCGGTAGTTCCCTGATCGGAACCTCTTATTGTCCCCCTGCTGGGTACCCTGCTCAGTCTGTCTCTGCCCCTGACCGGATTGTGCCCCGCTGGCACCATGTCCTCCAGTCCGGCCCTGATGGCTAGACTCCCCCGACCGCTTGCCCTCGGCCATGTGAAAACGGTGGTCCTGGCAGTGCAATAATGCAGCGTTAACCACATCAGAATACGTGGACAACGATAGGTTCCCTAGCAAATGCTGATGGATCCTCCAATTCAACCCGTCGGTGAACTTCTCTATCTTCTTCTTCTCTGTTGGAATCTCGTCTGGAACGATATTCAACAGGTTAGTGAACTCGGCCTCATACTCGGCCACTGTCTTGCTCTCCTGCTTCAAACTCATCAGCTTTCTCCTCATCTCTGTATGAACTGCGGATGGGAAGTACTTGTGATCGAACCGCACCCAGAACTCCTGAATCGTGAGGGTATCCCTCTCCTCCGCGGTGGTAATAGACTCCCACCAATGCAGCGCAGATCCAACTAGCTTGAAAGTAGCTAGCACCTGTTTCTGAACATCTGTGCACTCATGCATCCTCAAATGCCTCTGTATGTCCTTCCTCCATTGGCTCGAGACTACCACGTCTGAGCTACCTGCAAACTCTGGCGGATGCGCTTTCTGAAAAGCGTCACGTACACGCTCCCAAACAGACGGGAATGCATTAACCTGTGCTGGCACGGCAACCGGCGCCTGAGACGGTGCCTGCTGAATAACGGCAATCGCGGCATTCACCGCTTGAGCTACTATAGCTGCAATCTCAGTGGCGTTCAACATGCCCTGAACTGGAGCGGGCTGGGGTTCGGGCATTGCATTCCTGGGAACTCGTCGTGCACGTCGTGGAGGCATCTGAAATAAGAACAAAGTTTATAAGTTCACGGTCATAAACTTAATATAGCTGAAGAACGAAGCGCACAAAAAGAATACAACAGTCCTAAAATATAGGGCTCTATATCAAAGAAAACGTAGCGGAAACATAATAGCCGTACAGATCCTAAAGGACACTAGAACCTGATGCTCTGATACCACCTGTGACACCCCGACTAATTAAATACCGGGTAGCTACTCCTTTATAAAATTAATTCAAAATGCCAAGTTGGCTCAGTTAATAGCATCACTGTCGAAAACATTTTATTATTACTAACCACCTAGTATTTAAAAAGCAAGTTGCCAAATTTTAATTAAATCTGATTAACATGCAACAAGAGTAATGAATAACTAAATAACACCATTCACCATACTGAAGTAAAACGAATAACCATCACAAAATGTAAATAAACTCTGGAGGAAAAACTCCTCAATACAAATCCCACAACTGATAAGTAAACTGAAATAAATAATTAAAACTGAATACTGAGCAATACATGCTAGAGTCTGAAAACTGAAATGTAAAAATGTCTAATAGAATTGGGCAACATGCCCTACAACTGATAGATGCTGCGACTGGAATCCAAATGAGAGAGGCGTCTAAATGCAAGTCCCTGTAGCTTCCACAAACAGCTACAGCTCGTCTTCTGAATGAGAATCCTATGCTCGGTGTCCTTGTGGCTGGGCACCTAAAATGGTTTTACAAGAAAATATATTTGAAAGCAAATGGGTCAGATCCCGAAAGTGGAAATCATTTTAAAAACCTGCAAGTACTTTAAAACATTTAAAACATTAAATGCAAAGTACATGTTAGGACGTGCACTCACATTAAATTCTCACCTCTCGACTAACTGTGCACTCCTAACGTAAGTACCCATCTATAACGACCCATATTACTAGCTAACTGACAACATAACTAGCTAAACTGCCAAAGGTTCTACCCATATTACTCGGTTCCATTTAACATAACAACGCTCGTAATTAAATAGAGGTTTAACGTAAACTCAGTTACTAAATATGCCATTGATATAACTATCAGCTAACTCATTATATATCTTGAAACAATACCGTAATATTTTTACAACATTTACATGAGGATTTCCGTTAATTTAAAGTATATTATTCACATCATAAATATACGATACAAGCACCCGCAATCTAAGCTGTAGTGCACACATACTCTGCTATCCATCCCGGTACATCACGTACACAAGGATTACATATTCCGAATCTCTCAGGAATAGTTTACTGATAACAACAAATCACAAATAGTGGAGGCGAACACAGTCACCATCACATGGGTCACGCACATACCTACGCTCCCATGGTCAGCGGACTTATTAATATCACAATAAGTCTTTCTATGACCTATGTTCATCAAGGTACCAGTCTATATCCCCCCCGTAGGCACACAAGGATTAGAGGGTCCTAAGCGAACGCAACCTCCCGTGATAGCAAGTATGGTAGGTATGTCATACACATAAACTATATACTAAGTATTCACACATCTTAGATATTACCATATTAATAAGGTATTTTCTACATCCTTATACCGTTATCCCAAACTTATATAATTCAAGTAATCCGATAATATATAATTTAAATAGTCGACACGCCTCACGTCGTAGTCCCTTATCCTTAAAACCTATCTATAATAGATTATTAGGTTCCGATTATTCCCAAATATAGCATCTTTATTCCTAAGGTCTTTACTTCTGCTCTAAACCTTAGTTCATCGAATTACACAATTTTGCACTATTAACCCAAACGTTACCTCTCTAACGAATTTCAATAACCTAGAATAATTCCCCGAATTGCATTCTAATTAAAGTCCACTATAATAATCACACCTACTGGTCTTCCTTAAGGGTGAGGGTATTCATAAGTTCTCCAAACATATTCTCCGAGGGTTTCTGCCATTAGAATCAAATTAAGGAAAATTTTACTCATTCTGGGAAGGTCGATCGATCGACCTATGAATATCGATCGATCGATCTAGTCGATCGATCGACTGATGAATGTCGATCGATCGATCGAACAGGTATGGCTACGGACTGCTTTGTTCTGCAGATTTGAAAACGTCCCAAAACTTATTTCTAACGTATGATTCTCAGATATAACGTTATATTAATGTCATATAACAATCCTACAATATTACTAACGTCCATACATCACTATTTCAACAACTATAGGCTACATATGGATCAATCTTCATCAAAACCTAATTTTTCTGATTTTTCTCAAGAACAGTCATGAACCTCATCTTAAATCCGTTTTTGGTATTACAAAAGGCAGTAATTCACATAATATGATCGTCCAGTAACATTCTACATGCAACCTATATCCCAAAATTCAAACTAATAACTCCAATCTTATGGGTTTTTCATTATCTTCCAAGAACATACAAAGTTTTTTTGAATAATCTAACATGGAAGAATCATTCTCTGAAATTTAAATGGAATAAATCACTTGCCTTGGTTTGATTTCGGATTTGGTGTTGATTTGGTGAAGAATCTCTGCAGAATTCCTCTCTCTCTCTCCTTCTCCAAGCTTTCTTCTCCAAAAGATGGCTATGGTGGCTAGGGTTTTCTTTGGGAGAGTTGGAAGACTAAATGATAACTTACGTAGCTTATGGGGTTAATAAAGGTTGGTTGGGTCAATCCTTATCAGATTACAACTCTCAATTTTCGTCACTTTTAATTACCCAAAAATACCAAATTACTAAAATACCCTTTAAGTTACCGGTATGGCCTAAAAATACCCCGGGACCCAAACTATACCCCCGGCTAGTGTTTTCTGACTATCTCGACCCTTCCGGACGCGTTGGCGCACTCAAAACGACCATACGGGTTATAGATTTTAAATTCACTTTTATTAATCAAAATAATATACCGTGACGCGGCGGTCCCACGCGTCTCAACAAAATTTCTAAAATGCCGTATATAAATCTCACGACAAATTTTATAGTACCAGATACATATATAATCATATATGCACATAATCAAATACCAATTCGCATCTCATTAGTATTTATAACCCGGATTAATTTCCAATTAATACGCAATTTAATTAATTAATCCCAAAATAAATATAGTCAAAAATACGGGGTCTTACATACTTCCCCCCTAATAACTGAATTTCGTCCCGAAATTCGAAACTAGAAAGTACCTGCTAAAAACAGTTCTGGATAACGCTCGCGCATCTCATCCTCGCGCTCCCATGTGGACTCCTCGACATTGTGATGTCGCCACTGAACACGCACTAACGGGACTATCTTTGACCGCAGTTTCCTCTCGCTTCGGTCCAAAATAGCAATCGGCCCCTCCTCATAAGAGCTATCCGGCTGGAGATCGATGTCCTCCACAGCAATGTGAGAATGAGCCAAATTATCTCTAAGGTATTTCCTCAGCGAGGAAATATGGAACACATCGTGAATCCGATGCAAGTGCTCCGGTAGTCCAAGTCTATACGCAACTGGTCCGATCCACTCAATAATAGGAAACGGCCCCACGTACCTCGGTGCCAACTTCCCCTTCTTCCTGAAACGCATAATCCCCTTCATCGGAGAAACCCTAAGCAAAACCTGGTCCCCCACTTGGAACTCCCTGAAAAACCTCTTCGCATCAGCATAACTCTTCTGCCTGTCTTGAGCTACCCGAATGCGACTCCGAATCAACTCAATCCTTGCCGAAGTATCCTGAATCACTTCCGGCCCAAGTAGTTTGTTATCCCCCACCTCCAACCAACATGCTGGGGAACGACAAGGCCTACCGTACAATGCCTCAAACGGAGCCATGCCAATCGTGAACTGATAGGAGTTGTTGTAAGCAAACTCCACCAGTGGAAGGTACTGCTCCCATCCACCTCCGAAGTCAATAATGCACATGCGTAGCATGTCCTCCAACATCTGGTTGGTGCGCTCTGTCTGCCCATCGGTCTGCGGATGATAAGCCGTACTCAACCGCAATTCCGTGCCTATGGCTTCCTGGAAACTTTCCCAAAACCTAGAAACAAATATCTTGTCTCGGTCAGACACGATATTTAGGGGCACACCGTGAAGTCTCACAATCTCTGAAATGAAAAGCTGGGCATACTGCCCCGTAGTGTAGTCAGTCCTTACGGGTAAGAAGTGAGCGACCTTGGACAACCTGTCCACAATTACCCAAACGGAGTCGTGACCCCTCTGCCACGTAGGCAACCCCGTGACAAAATCCATGGATATGCTCTCCCACATCCACACCGAAACCTCCAACGGCTGTAGCAATCCTGCTGGTCTCTGATGGTCCACTTTTACAAGCTGACAAGTGGCGCATTTCGAGACAAACTCAGCGATATCTTTCTTCATACCGCTCCACCAATATTGCCGTCTCATGTCTTGGTACATTTTGTCCCCTCCGGGATGTACCGCGAACCGTGAGCCGTGCGACTCAGTCATAACATCGTGCCGCAATTCTTCCCCTTCCGGAACTACCAACCTCCCATTGAAGCGCAATCCCCTGTCTGAGCTAACGGTATAGGACTCGGCTCCCTCTGCAAGTAATCGAACTATCTGCTCCTGACAGAACGAGTCATTTGCCTGTGCCCGTACAACCTTCGTGACAATCTGCGGTGTAACGGTCATCACAGACATGAAATATCGGGCCACTGCATCCTGGTGTCCCAATTCCTTCCACTTAGCCTTCCACACCTCTGCCACCTCATCTGCTGGCCTGCGGCTCAACGCGTCTGCTACCACGTTAGCCTTACCCGGGTGGTACTGGATGTCGAACTGGTAGTCCTTCACAAACTCAAGCCACCTACGCTGCCGCATGTTCAACTCTTTCTGTGTGAACAGATACTGTAGGGACTTGTGGTCCGTGAACAGCTGAAACTTCTCCCCCAAAAGATAGTGCCTCCAAATCCGTAAGGCAAATACCACTGCCGCCAACTCCAAATCATGTGTGGGGTAATTCTTCTCATGAGGCTTAAGCTTACGGGAAGCATAAGCTATGGCCTGTCTCTCCTGCTGCAAAACACCTCCAAGCCCTTGTAAAGACGCATCGGTGTAAACCAAATACTCAACTCCCGGTCTCGACAATGCTAACACAGGTGCTGAGGTCAATTTGTCCTTCAATTCATCGAGTGCCAACTGACAGGCATCACTCCAGATATATGGCACACCCTTACGAGTAAGATGTGTCAAAGGACCTGCTATCTCCGAGAAACCCCGAATAAACCTCATGTAGTATCCTGCTAAGCCCAAGAAACTACGAATCTCTGTTGGTGTCGTGGGCTGTCCCCACTCCCTCACCGCTGACACCTTCCCTGGATCAACTGATATTCCCTGGTCGGAAATAATGTGACCCAAGAACTGGACCTCCTTCAGCCAAAACCCGCACTTCTCATATTTTGCATACAGCTCGTTCTGACGAAGTGTCTGCAAAACCTGCCTCAAATGTTCGGCGTGCTCCTCCTCTGTCTGAGAGTAGACCAGAATGTCATCAATGAAGACAATGACAAACTGATCTAGGAAATCTCTGAACACCCTGTTCATCAAGTCCATAAACACTGCTGGAGCGTTGGTCAAGCCGAAAGGCATAACCCGAAACTCGTAAGAACCATATCTCGACAAGAACGCAGTCTTCGAGACATCCTCCTCCCTGATACGCAACTGATGGTATCCTAACCTCAAGTCAATCTTCGAGAAGAAAGAAGCTCCTCTCAACTGGTCGAATAAGTCATCGATTCGAGGCAACGGATACTTATTCCGTATCGTGACCTTATTCAACTCTCGGTAGTCCACACACAATCTCAGTGAACCATCCCTCTTCTTCACAAACAAAACTGGAGCGCCCCAAGGTGAGGTACTCCTGCGAATAAAGCCCTGCCCTAACAGCTGCTCTATCTGATCCCGTAGCTCTCGCATCTCAGCTGGAGCCATACGGTATGGTGCACGTGCTATAGGTCTCGTACCCGGTAGCAAGTCTATAACGAAGTTTATCTCCCGACTAGGTGGTAAGCCTGGAATAAATCACTTGCCTTGGTTTGATTTCGGATTTGGTGTTGATTTGGTGAAGAATCTCTGCAGAATTCCTCTCTCTCTCTCCTTCTCCAAGCTTTCTTCTCCAAAAGATGGCTATGGTGGCTAGGGTTTTCTTTGGGAGAGTTGGAAGACTAAATGATAACTTACGTAGCTTATGGGGTTAATAAAGGTTGGTTGGGTCAATCCTTATCAGATTACAACTCTCAATTTTCGTCACTTTTAATTACCCAAAAATACCAAATTACTAAAATACCCTTTAAGTTACCGGTATGGCCTAAAAATACCCCGGGACCCAAACTATACCCCCGGCTAGTGTTTTCTGACTATCTCGACCCTTCCGGACGCGTTGGCGCACTCAAAACGACCATACGGGTTATATATTTTAAATTCACTTTTATTAATCAAAATAATATACCGTGACGCGGCGGTCCCACGCGTCTCAACAAAATTTCTAAAATGCCGTATATAAATCTCACGACAAATTTTATAGTACCAGATACATATATAATCATATATACACATAATCAAATACCAATTCGCATCTCATTAGTATTTATAACCCGGATTAATTTCCAATTAATACGCAATTTAATTAATTAATCCCAAAATAAATATAGTAAAAAATACGGGGTATTACAAAGGGTTAATACTTGTTGATTTAATATTACTGTGTCATATGTAATATGGACCTATACACTTTGATAAATTGTCGAGAGTGAATAATACGACAATTTGGTAATTTAAGTGTGACGCGCGTGTGAGTCGTGTCGAGAGTAATTGATTGGGATAAAAAGAAAAAATATTTGTATTAACTCGTATGGTCATTTTGAGTGCGCCATTGAGTCCGGGAGGGCTGAAATAGTCAGAAAACACTATCCGGGTATTCTATTTGGACTCCAGGAGATTTTAGGCCAAACTGGCACCCCGTAAGGGTAGTTTTGTAATTTGAATTTTTAGGGAGATTAAATGGACGAAAATTAGAGTTTTATTATATCAGTTACGTGGGAGAAATTAGGGCTCACATTCACATAACACAAGAGAGAGTCACAGAGAGTGAGGGGGAGGAAATCCCAAAGAGCCAAAGCTTTTAGGCATCATCTTCCACCACCGTGACCACCAACGCGTAGATCGAGAAGAGAGGAACGCGTCTATACCAACACCACCAAAAGATTCAGACCTTCGATTTAATTCAAGTGTTTATTACTCGCTTTCTTTTAGCAAAAATCATACTTTTGTTAGAGTATGTGAAATTAATCATGATTTACATGTTAATTGCGTGAAAATTGAGGTTAAATGATGATTAAAGGCTGGGTTAATTAGTTGTTGATATTCCTTCATGTATGTAGAGGATTAATTACAAAACTGAATCATATATTGATGAACGAATCTGGGTTAATTAGGTTATTTAATTGAAATTTTGGAAACTAGGGTTCATGTGAATTAATTTGGGAATTTTATATAATTATGATGATTAATGATGAATTAATGATCCTAGGAAGTTAGGAATGATTTATAATCTGTAATGTTTTGATGGGTATTGATGATGAGGCGTTGGGTGTTGAATCTTAGAGGTTTTTAGGTTAAAAAATGGTAGAAAACCCTGAAATTCTGTGAAGAAGACGAAACAGTTGGTTAATTACGTCAATTTGAAATATTTTTAAGAGTTAATTGTACACAATTAATTACGCCAATTTGTTATTTGATTTATAACATTCTGTTTAATTGTCACATAATGCACAAATTATTACGATTTCAAAAATGATTATTATTCACATTTTAAAATTTATTTCCAATTTAATAATATATAATACCAAATAATGTTGATGGGGTTATGTCTAATAAGAGATTATGAATTTTCTAACGGCGTCAGTGTTTCGTTAAAAATTTGGAGGTAAGTCAAGGGGATTACTAAAGTGGGGATTAATCTAATAACTAGGTTTGCCCAAAAAAAATCTAATAATTAGAGAATGTTTTGTTCTCCTTTTCCTGAACTTCTTAGATTTTCAATATACAATAAGATTTCTCCTATTTTGGAATGAAATATTTAATTGCCAATTTTCGAATTCCGACTTTCTCAAAAAAGAACTAGAATTATTATTAAGTTTCCAATGTTAGAGATATTGTCCGAAAGAATGTCGATCCTATTTTTTCCATAAAGATCTGATACTTTATAAAAAATATGAATTATGCTTTTCCGATTTTATTTGTTTATTATTATATGGTGATTACAAAATTTCTACAAAATTTATGTTCTATACTAAAATTATTTCATTCCTTTCCTTAATTTTTAGAATTTTTTAATTTCTCCCAAACTTTTCCAATTATTGTTTCTGCTGATTTTTTTAGTTTTATGAAATTTTTTATTTTCGAAAAAATTGAAATCTGTATTGAATTTTGCCAAAAATTTCAAAAAAAATTCTTCTGTTTTCCAATCCAATATGGCTAAAACAATGTCTTACTAATAACGCGTAACATAATACGGGTCGAGTCAAAAGGCACTACAAATTCATGTGTTAATCACATTGGAGACGGGCTTCATTTATTTATGCCACCATCTTCAAACTACCCTCCAAATTACTTGTTCAATTACGCAGCCGCATAGTGACAATAAATCCTCCCACTTTGAATTAAAACGGTTAGAGCAGAAATTGATAATTTTGATCCTCCACAATTAACAAGGCAGAATGGTGTTACATTCTAAATGGTCTACAGTAAACCCCCTAAACTTTTTAAAACGGGTGAATTTACTCCCAAACTCTAAATGGTGTTACATTCTAGACGCAAAATTAGTCATTTGTCTAGCACGTGAGGATATTTTTGTACGAAAATACCCTCATGTGCCACGCACATGACCAATTTTTCATTCTGAATAAAAAATCGTTAGGATTTGGGATAATTTGATATTTTTAATAAGTTTTGGGGGTGAATGTAGAAAATAAAATTATAAGTGATGAATTAAAAATATGAATAAAGTTCAATGGGTCAAAGTATAAATGACCCAAAAAATTATAGTAACATAATAATTTTTTATGACATAATTTACATGAGATCAACTCAAAATCAATAATATGTTTGGGAGTTTCAAACAGAAAAAAAAGATAATCTCTACTACTTAAAAAGTGGGAAGTTCCTCTTCAAATCTCAAAGTACTAAACTATCCTCATTAAATTAACATTTCCTATCATACCCTTAATATTAGTCTCAGACATTCATTAAATTAAAATCATTCCATGAATCTTAACTTGATACGTTCTCTCTCCTAATACATTCATCTAACAAAACTTTCAAATACATTCATTTTGAAACCCTAGAAATCAAAAGTTAGCTCCCAAGTTCCTTCATCTTCCCATCAGATTCATATTGCATAATTTCTTCATTGTTATTGTTTCTTGTCCAAAAAACACGGTCAATACTCTTAATTTCCTGTCTAATTTTTTACGCCTGTTTCATTTGCCATCAAAAGTATGCATTTGTTAATTTGAAAGAAAATACATAATTTTTGTAATTATATCTATCTCATTCATAAATATTGTCTCTATTTTGTGCTCAAATTTTATATTTTCAATTTTATTGTTGTTCTATTCATGTTTTATAATAATTCTAAATTCAATGTTAATTGCAGAAAAATTATATATAATTTTTAAGTTAAGGAATTACCAAGTTCACACCTTATTAGATTATTATTTTTTATGCATTCATATGTATTTTCCCGTTGGACATAATTGTATTCATGTTTATTTCTTAAAGATTCTCAAAATTCTTAAAACACTCCAATTACTTTTTAAAAGACAAACTTGCCCTTTGCTCTAAAGATCAAACAAATATTTTTTATTTGTTATTTTTTTTCAATAAAAAAATTGTATTTAAACTGTTTTTTAAAACATTTTTTATTTTTTAAAATTAAAAAAGAACGGCTTTTTTATAAAAAACTGTTAAACAAAATTGTTATGATAGTTTTAAAAACCCTTTTTTATTTAAAAAAACTGTTATGATACTTTTATAGAAGTTTTTTTTAAGATAGATTTAAAAACTTTTTTTTTTTTTGAAAAAAAAATTTTTTACACAAAATTGGGGAAAAAATTAACAAATAAAAAACTGTTTTTTTAATTGAAAATTATTTTTATAACCGAACACGACTCAAATAAAAGCAACGGGACACAACACAACACGACACGGCAATTTTTTTTTAACCAAACATGAATACGATCCTTATAAAAGTGACACGACACAATATAAAATATTATTTTTTTACAAAACACGAACACGTCCCAAGTAAAAGTGTCACGTCACAATATATGTTATTTTTTTAATCAAACACGAACCCAACCAAAATAAAAATGACACGACAAAGCTCAAAATCCTATTTTCACCTATGAAAGTAATATGAGACAACATGCAATCTCATTTTTACCAAATACTAACACAACCCACTTAAAATGCAACACGACAAGTGGGTTGTATTCGCATTTCGTATAAAAAGGGATTTTGTGTTGTGTCATGTCACTTTCATATGTTTTATATTCATTTTACGTAAAATTAAGATTTTGAGATGTGTCGTGCCATGTCGTGTTAATTTTATTTTGATCGCGTATTATAAAACATTTTAAATAAAATGTACAAAAAAAACAGTAGTTACTAAAATGTTTTAAATTATTTTTTAAGTGCCTAAAGATTTTATTTTAAAAAAAATAAAAATTCTAATAGTTACTCTTTTGGAACTACTGACTTTTTATTTTTATAAAATAATTTTTGTGACTATTAGAATTTTTTGTAATACCCCGTATTTTTATGACTTTTAATTTTGGGGATTTATTAAATTTAATTAGAAATATTAATTTAATATTAATCCGAAAAATCATTTAGATACTTACTAGCGTGATGAGAGTTAGTAATTATTTTGTTTTAAGTTACTTTATGGGTAAAGTAAGTGGTGTAATTACAATTTCGTAAAATTATCACGAGAATCTAATTTGATAATTTTGGAAATTTATCGGGACGCGCTTGTGCGTGTCGGGATTAAATTCGGACTATTAAAAGTAAATAAATTATAAGTCACTCGTACGGTCATTTTGAGTGCGTTAATGTGCCCGGAAGGGTCGAGTCGAGATAGTCAAAATAATGTACCCGGGGGTTTAGTTTGGCTCTCGGGGCGTTTTTAGGCCTAATTAACATCCCGGGAGGGCGTTTTGGACATTTTAAATTTTTGGGCATGAAATCCCACGAAATTTCTAAGAGTATATCAGATGGTAGGAGTCATCTTCTAGGGTTAGAACAACCATAAACTAAAGACGGCCATTAGAGAGGAAGAGGAGAAGCTTTCCAAGGAGTTCTAGGCCAAGAACTCCACCGTTTGCACCGCCGTCGCAGCCAAACTTTAGATCGCGCAACGAGGATCACAACCACACCAATATCTCCACAAATCCGAGCGAAGAATTCCCAAGCAAGTATTTATCTTGCTCTATTTCAGTTAATGCCTCAATAATATTAGCCTAGGATTGATTAGGACTAGTTCTTGTGAAAGAAAAACTTATTTTGGAGAATTGAATTCGCATGATATATAGGAAATAGATGTATTCTGGAAATCAAATATATATGTAGAGATTGAACCACGAAATTACAGTAAATTAGGAGTATGAAATCCGGGAAAAGAATGGGAAGAAACCGAACAAAGAAAATATTAGGATTCTTAATATTTTTTATGGATTGTGCCCCATTTAATTCGTTACATGATGAAAATTCGCATGCCTTATGTAGAATACCACTTATTTGTGAATATAACACTTGTAGTATAAATTGTTGGGAGTTTGGAAGTCAAAAATATTAGTTTGGATGATTTTGGAAGAAGAAACCCGTAACTGGAAATTCTGCAGGTTCGCCATACCTGCTTGATCGATCGATCGACCTAAGATCATCGATCGATCGATGGATCGATCGATCGAACCCCTGCCATAGATCAATCGTCCCCTCTTGGCAGACTTATACTTTCCTTTTTAAATTATTAATTTCAATTTAAGTGAGTAGTAATCTTTGGACATTTATATTAAAATATTTTGGGATGTAAATAAGACCAGTAAGACTTTATAAAAATGGAACCTTTAATGTAAGACGAGATTAACATTTAACGAAGGTGTTTTACACATAAGGGACAATGGGAACATGCGTTAAAGGGTGAGACTCGTAAGGGAGTTACGCCGTAAAGTAAAAGAGTACCTACTGAAATTTCACTTATGAAGATAGGGTTTCACGAGTGTTACGAAATAAGTCGGAATAATCCCATAAATAAGAATAAAAGAGAAAACCGTTACGGGATAATCATATAATGTGCAATAAGAATAAATATCGTAAGTATGGGTCGTGAGAGTGTACCTAAATTTGATATGGGAATGGTAGTATACATATATGACTGTGTTTATGCATATACTATATACGTGTGAAAATCATGCCCGCGCTACTTGCTATCCCTGAGGTTACCGCGCTGGGACAGTCTTATCTCGATGGGACATTTATGGGGGATATTGACTCATACCCTAGAACATAGGAATCCTTGGTACACGCTATCAGATCGATAGTCAGACGGTCCTAAGAGACGTGAGGGTATGTTCTGACCTCTTAGTGACTTGGAACTATGCTTCGCATCAATTTGTATGTGTTTTGTGTTAATACAGTTCGAGAGTGATTCCGAACTAGTATTTCCCTTAGTGCGAGTGATACGTGGACTGGATAGCAGAGTATGACAGCACCATCCGTTAGTATATATATATATTTATATTATGTGAGTAGTTAATATATATATATATATATATATATATATATATATATATATATATATATATATATATTTGGGAACTACCTACTGTGATTAAAGGTAGGTAAGTAATTAATAATTAATTCAACTTGGGTATAAGTGTTTGAAAGGTTTAAGGCGATACTGAGAAACTTAATAATCAAATGAGGCTTATGTGAGAACCTTGCTTTTTAATAAAATTAACTTCCGTAACATTTGAGAATGTCGGCATGTAATCTTGTGAGTAACTTAAGATAAGCTAATCTATTGGGAGTATTAGTGCGATAGGTGTGCATATTAAAAGAGAGGTGAGAATTTCTCAAGAGAGCGTCGCACTAATATGATTGTTGCATTAGCCGGTATGCATTTCAAATACTTGCTAAACTAATTTTAAACTGTTTTACAATCGGGCTCTGACCCGTTCCCTATTTTCTTTTCTCTCTTGTATATATATATATATATATGTATATATTACAGGTGCCCAGCCACAGGGGCGTCTTGCATAGGATCCTTTGGAAGGAACGCGCTGCAGCTTAGGTGGGAGTTGCAGGCCTTTTGCTTAGACGACCTCATTATTGATTCTACTTCTAGCTCTATTTTATTCAGTTGGGCATATGTCTCCCTTTTCCATTATTCAGTTGTTTTTATCAGAGATTGTGATTCGTTTATTTCCAGTATTTATACTGTCAGGATGTTTTCCTTAAAGTTTTAAGGTTAGAATTAACTAGTTGGATGCTTAATTGTTTGGATTATATGTTCCAGTATAGTTGTTGTGTAATTCTTAAACTATGGATTATGTAAGGTTTTAAATATTGGTTTTAAATTAAATTTGGAAATTGAAGTCTAAAAATGGTTTTGTCACTTAGCTTAATTATTTAGGGTGTTTAATTGGAAAATTTATTTTTGCGACGGTGATGCTAAGAATGAACCAACCGTTCACCTTGGTTATAATTTAATAAAGGACTGATCACCCGGTATTTAATTAGGCGGGGTGTCACAGGTGGTATCAGAGCATCAGGTTCTAGTGTCCTTTAGGATCTGTACGGCTTATTTCGCTTTCAGCTTAGCGTTCTTACTATAGATCCCTATTTTAGGATTGTTGTATTCTTGCTTTTACGATTACGTCTTCAGCTATTTGAGATTTGTTAATAACTGTAGACTAATAAGGATTTCTTTACGTTTTAGATTCCTCCGAGACGCGCACCTAAGGATAGGCGTGCCCAAGACGAGCAGCCATTAGCTTCGGCTCAGGGAACGATGAGCGCCACAGAGGTAGCCGCTATCGTTTCTCACGCAGTGAATGCCGCGCTAGCGGTAGTGCAGCAGGCTCCACCCCAGGTTCAGGCAGTGTCGCCGGTACCAGCACAACTTCCATCTTCATGGGAGCGAGTTAGGGATGCCTTCCAGAAGGCACATCCCCCAGAGTTTGCGGGTAGTTCGGATATTATTGTAGCCAGCCAATAGAAAAAAGATATCCAGAGGCATCTGCGCATGTACGAGTGCACGGACGTGCAGAAACAACCGTTGGCTTCCTTTAAGTTAGTGGGGGCCGCTTTGCATTGGTTGGGATCCACCGCCACCTTGGAGGAGAGGGATACTATCCCTATTCAGTCATTTTGGACACGGTTTGACAACAAATACTTTCCATCCGCCGTGCAGACTGAGATGAGACGGAAGTTACTGAGTCTGAAACAGGAGAATTCGGCTGTTGCCGAGTATGAAGAGGAGTTCACAAGACTTCTCACTATAGTGCCAGATGAGGCACCCACTGAGGGAAAGAAGATACTGTTTTTGTGGACGGGTTGGCTTGGAGGATTCGTCAGCACCTTATAGGCAACCTGTCACTGAGTACCTACACGAACGTACTAAATGCTGCTTTGTTACACTGCCAAGATCACCGCTTCCATCTACAGGGAAGCAAGCGAGCAGGAGAGTCCAGCCAGCAGGGAAGGATAGGGGGTAATGGAACTGGTGGAGCACCGACATCTCAGGAGTAGACTCGTATGAGCAGAGTTCCCATCAGGGGGACCCTGCCAATAGGCTCCGATCAGGTGACTCCAGGCAGGGATTTGGGGGATTTAGGCAGGATCAGCAGGCCCAGCAGGGCCAACATCGTCAGCCGCAGGGTCAGCAACAGGGCCATCAGGGCCAACAGTGTTTTCAGCAGGGCCAGCAGGGCCAATGGTGGGGTGGTAACGACCAGCAGGGCCGTAATCAGCAGGGACAGAGGGGAGGAAATTTCAGGGGCCGATGCTTTGGGTGTGGTAAAAATGGCCACAGGCGTCAGGATTGTCCAGAGGGAGATAGGTCCCCACAGCAGCAGGGTGCCCGTAATGAGCCACAGAGGCCACTTTTTCTAGCCTCCCTCCCAGCACTAGCTCAGGTACCATCCCTACCAGCCATTCCAGCAGCTTCAGTGCAACAGGGATAGTTATAGTACGGACGTGCCTATAACGTCCACCAGGCAGCAACTCCACAGGCGCCACCCGCGATTGAGGGTACGTTTCCTATCCATGGTACTATAGGTCGGGTTTTATTTGATACTGGGGCGACACACTATTTTATAGCTACTCATTTTGCGAAGACCTTAGGATTATTAGCCACAACAGAGAGCACTGTGACGTGTGTAGACTCACCACTGGGAAATGGATCGTTAATTTTCTTTATATGTCGAGGCGTGGGAGTAGAGATTGGTAGCTTGATTTTACCAGCAGACATGCTGGTCTTAGATATGCACGAGCACGACGTTATTATTGGTATGGATTGGCTCGCAGCGTATAGAGCCATGATAGATTGTTTCGGTGGGAGTATTGTCTTTGCTATTCCGGGGCAGGAGATGTTTGTAGTAGCAATGCCTCACCCAGAAGAAGGCTCTACCGATCATTTGTATTACATAGAGAAGGATACCTCTAAGGAGGTCGTGATTCCCTTAGACTCGATCCCAGTTGTTCGTGAGTATTCTGATGTATTTTAGGAGATACCAGGCCTACCCCCCAGTCGAGAGATAGATTTTGTCATAGATTTATTATCGGATACTCGACCGATAGCACGCGTTCCATACCGCATGGCTCCGGCGGAAATGCGAGAGTTACGAGACCAGATAGAGCAGCTGTTAGGTCAGGGCTTCATTCGTAGGAGTACCTCACCTTTGGGAGCTCCAGTTTTGTTTGTGAAAAAGAGAGATGGTTCACTAAGGCTATGTGTACTGTGAGCTGAACAAGGTCACGATACGGAACAAATATCCGTTGCCTCGAATTGATGATCTGTTCGACCAGCTGAGGGGAGAAACTTTCTTTTCGAAGATAGATTTGAGGTCAGGATACCATCAGCTACATATTAGGGAGCACGATGTTTCGAAGACTTCTTTCTTGACGAGATATGGGTCCTACGAGTTCAGAGTGATGCCATTTGGACTCACAAATGCTCCAGCCGTATTCATGGACTTGATGAACCGAGTGTTTAGAGAGTTCTTGGATCAGTTTGTCATTGTCTTTATAGATGATATCCTGATATATTCACACACTGAGGAAGAGCATGCTGAGCACTTGAGGCAGGTTCTTCAGACCCTACGAGAGCATCAGCTGTATGCTAAGTACGAGAAGTGCGGATTCTGGTTACGAGAAGTGCAGTTCTTAGGACATGTTATTTCTGAACAGGGGATAGCGGTTGACCCGAGTAAAGTGTCAGTGGTGAGGGAGTGGTGACACTCCACAACACCGACGGAAGGGCCTAGTTTCTTAGGGTTAGTCGGGTACTACATGAGATTCATTCGAGGGTTCTCTAAGATAGCGGGTCCATTGACGAACCTGACACGCAAGGGGTACCATATGTTTGGGACGATACTTGTTAATTCGCTTTCGACGAGCTGAAAGACAAGGTTACTTCAGCACCAGTCCTTGCTTTACCTAATCCGGGCGTGGAGTATCTGGTTTACACTGACGCCTCCTTACGGGGACTCGGGGGAGTACTTCAGCAGGAGGAGAAGGCTATAGCTTTTGCCACCCGTAAGCTTAAGCCGCACGAGAGGAACTACCCCACACACGACCTAGAGTTAGCAGCGGTCATCTTTGCATTGAGGATATGGAGACACTATTTATTGGGGGAGAAGTTCCGTTTGTTCACAGACCATAAGTCACTGCAGTACCTGTTCTGTCATGACCCTAACCCAATAGTAGTAGGGAATGAGTGTCTTGACATGCCACTAAGGCATTCAATGTTATGGACTTAAAATATTTCTTAAAATAAATGCAACGGAAATACATTCACATGGTCATGAATCGTAAACTATTGAAAAAATGGAATTACGTCATCAGAGCTTTCTAAAAGGGAACTTCGTATATATTAAAGTATGAACAGATTACAACTTATGCCAAAATTAAAAACTTATTACTAAAGAGCCAAACATGCTCTATCTCCTAAAAACAAACGTTATATTTAAAATTATAACAAAAGAACTCCTCAAGCTTGATCTTCAACATAGTCCTTCTACACTCCATCCTCCCGTCTAATTATTTCCTGAAAAATCGTTATTTATACAACATCAGCTAAAAGCTGAATAAGATTTAATCTCCCGACATTCCAAGGTTTTCAGAATATAGATACCTATTCAATTCAAAAGAGAAGGCATATACATATATGGAGAGGAACTTGAAGTAAATAGATATATATTTTGAAATAAAAGTATATATATCACAATTGGATAGCTCAGAATAAGACGAATGCAACAAATCAAATGTGATATCTTTTTCTTTCAATCATATCATTTTGATGGCCAAGTACACTCTAATACTGTATTCTTCTACCGTATTATACCCCGGTAGTTAAGGGTCAATCGAACTAGTTCGTCACAATGCCTTATTTAGGGCACACCAGCGATAACCCAGCTGGGAAGGTCAGTCAGTAAAGAGGTCCCTTAGGCCGAATCTTATTTTCAATATTCAATCTCATTTTCAATACTCATTTCAATCAGTATGTCTATATATAGAGATATAAACATATCACAAATGAATCTATCATCGGTATCAGATGCATTTTGAGAATAAAAGCATTTCACAAAATACATAGTTTGCATAATATCATATAATTTAAATGTGCGAGAAATGACATAGAGTACTCACCTAAAATAGAGGCTCGAAAATATAGATATTGAGTCTTGGATCACACGTTAATCTAATAAATACAATAAAGGTTTAATTATGTATTCTAAATAAAGCCCAATTCTAAATATTGTGTTTTAATCCTAAAATATCTTGCTGAAAAAGGTTACTAAAACTATTTTCTCAATTTTTAATATTCATTCATCGCATTTAAAGAATTTCAATTCATAGTTCTTCCTAATCAGTCGGTTCCCAGTAGAGATGGAGGGTCACAAGGGCACCACTTAAATACCATCTCATCTAGACAGAACATTTCCGGATTTATTCCCAGTAGAGATGGAGGGTCACAGGGGCACCACTTAAATACCATCTCAACTAGACAGAATTTCACCGGGACTGACTTTGGAATTACTTAAATGAAATTCCATAATACGAGCAATTGCTTACAAAAATCATTTTAAAAAGAGTATATATATATATATATATATATATATATATATATATATATATATATATATATATATTTTTCAAACAAGTTGACATATTTTGAAAATAAAATCAATTTAGATTGTTTCCAAATTTTAAGTTTTGATTAGTAAAGTCTTTAGTGTATTTTACCAGCATAACTACTAAGTAAAGCTATAAAATACGAAATTAAAACTATAAAAATGAATTATAACATTTAAATAAAATCATACCTACGAAATGAATTCTTTCTTCGAAATTATAGAACTCCTTCTTAAGATATTTCCCAAGCTTTCTATCACTCTTTCTTACTATAATTCTCAAGGAATTGGTGTGAGTTTCAAATGAACCCTAAGGCCCTATTTATAGGTTTCCAAAAGTCTTACGGTGTTGACATGTGTCTAGGTGATCAAGCATTACGGTGGCAAGTCATCGTTTGGGTGTCGCATTCCGGGGTGGTCTTGTAGTCTAACATCACCAAATGATGACAAGTGTTTTAGCTTTCTCTCTGAAGATGACATGTGTAAGGTGGAGGTGACCAGCACGTGGTGGAAAGGTGATAAGGGTATAAGGGTCATTTCACACATGAAGGGTATTTTGGTAATTTCACACTATATATTTTCAATATTTCTTAGAGGTCCTTGAAAATATTTTATTTACAAAATGGCCCTTTTTGTATTTTTATTTTAGTCCCTAAAGTTTCATAAAATTATATTTTCTACCACAAAACTTATTATATACCTTAAGATATGTCATAAGACTTCGATTTCATCCTATTTACAATTGATTCTTCATATTTAAAAATGGAGTTTGTTATATTGATAGCCAATAACATCACATATCTAATAATACAACATTTATAAGATAGTAAGTAACACATGAGTGTAAAAACAAACTATATACATATGAGCACATAAAAGTGGGGTCATTACATCCTACCCTCCTTATGAAAAGTTTGGTCCCCAAACTTGACTCGTATTAATTTACAAACAAGTATGGATATCTCTCCTTTATTTCATCTTCCCGCTCCCACGTTGCTTCTTCAACTGAATGATTTTGCCATAATACTTTGACCAGTGGAATTATCTTGGTCCGTAATATTTGATCTTTATGGTCCAAAATTTCTACCGGATGCTCAATGTATGACAAGTCTTCTCTAACTTGAAGAGGTTTTTGACTTAAGATATGTGTTGGATCTGGGACATATTTCTTTACCATTGATACGTGAAACACATTATGTACACTAGAGAGTTTAGGTGGTAAGGCTATTCTATACGCAATAGCTCATATCTTTTCAAGGATTTCAAAAGGTCCTATGTATCTTGGGCTCAACTTCCCTTTCTTCCCGAATCGTATTACTCCCTTTGAAGGCGATACTCGTAAGAACACATAATCACCTTTTTGAAATTCTAACTGTCGGTGTCGATTGTCAACATAACTCTTTTGACGGCTTTGAGAAATTCGAAGTCGGTCTTGTATTAATTTAACTTTCTCTGTTGTGATCTGAATCAATTCTGGTCCCAACAGTTTTCTTTCTCCAACTTCTACCCAACATGCAGGAGAACGACACCTTCTACCGTATAGTGCTTCATATGGAGCCATTTGAATAGTTGCTTGATGACTATTATTATAGGCAAACTCCACTAATGGTAAATGATCATCCCAATTCCCCTTCAAATCAAGTACACAGGCCCTAAGCATATCCTCTAAGGTTTGAATGGTTCTCTCAGATTGTCCATCTGTTTGAGGATGAAAAGCGATGCTGAAATTCAATTTTGTTCCCATGGCTGCTTGTAGGCTTTTCCAAAAGCGAGAAATGAATCTAGGGTCACGATCAGAAATAATTGAAATTGGGGTTCCATGAAGCCTAATAATTTCCCGCACATACAACTTGGCTAACTTTTCTAATGAATGGGTAATTTTAATGGCAAGAAAATGAGCAGATTTAGTTAACCTATCAATAATTACCCAAATAGAATCATTACCACCTGAACTCCTTGGTAAGCCTGTCACAAAATCCATGGTAATATGCTCCCATTTCCATTCAGGGATAGGTAGAGGTTGTAATAATCCTGATGGTTTCTGATGTTCAGCTTTTACTTGTTGACAAACCAAACAGTGAGATACAAATTCTGCTATCTCCCTTTTCATATTATTCCACCAAAACACTTCTCGAAGATCTCTATACATCTTGGTATTTCCAGGATGAAATGTAAATCTCGAGCAATGAGTTTCCTCCAAATTTTGTCTCTTTATTTGGGCATCACGTGGAACACACACTCTATTTCCAAAACTCAATATATCATCCCATATCGCAAATTTAAATCTCTTCCCTTCAATAACCTCTTCTCTGATCTTCTTCAGTTGTGGGTCATTTACTTGTGCAATTTTTATCCTTTCCATCAACGTGGGTTGTACTTGTAAGGTTGCGATTATTCCTCCTTTGCTATAAATACTTACATCTATTTCCATACTTCTCAAATCCGCTAACAAAGGTTCCTGATTTGTAATGAGACATGTTAAATTTGTTGTAGACTTCCTACTTAAAGCATCAGCTACTATATTTGCTTTCCCTGGGTGATAATGAATATTTAAATCATAATCCTTCATCAATTCTAACCACCTCCTTTGTCTCATGTTCAATTCTTTCTGAGTAAATATATATTTCAAGCTCTTATGATCGGTATAAATCTCACAAGTCTCACCATATAAATAGTGTCTCCAAATCTTAAGAGCAAAAATTATAGTAGCTAATTCTAAGTCATGGGTTGGGTAATTCTGTTCATGTGGTTTTAATTGTCTCGAGGCATAAGCTACTACTTTCTCATTTTGCATTAGCACACATCCCAAACCATTTTTTGAAGCATCACTGTAAATCACCAATCCTCCTGTCCCTGAAGGAATAGTCAAAATTGGAGCAGTTACTAATCGATTCTTAAGTTCTTGGAAACTATTCTCAGTTTCCTCAGACCATTCATATTTTACCTTCTTTTGTGTTAACCTGGATAGAGGTTTGGCAATGCTAGAAAATCCTTCAACAAATCTTCGATAATAACCTGCTAATCCAAGGAAACTACGAATCTTTGTTACATTAGTTGGTCTAGGCCAATCTAGTATAGCCTCGATCTTTTGAGGGTCAACCGACAGTCCCTCTTTGGAAATGACATGTCCTAGAAAAGAAACGCTAGGCAACCAAAACTCACACTTCTTTAATTTTGCATATAATTTCTCCTTCCTAAGGATTTGTAATACTATCTCTAAATGCTTCTCGTGTTCTTCAATACTCTTGGAATAAATAAGGATGTCATCAATGAAAACAACCACACATTGATCCAAATATTTCCTAAACACTCTATTCATCATATCCATAAAAATGGCTGGTGCATTAGTAAGTCCAAATGGCATCACAAGAAATTCATAGTGACCATATCTAGTACGAAAAGCTGATTTCGAAATATCATCTTCCTTAATCTTCAATTGGTGATTTTCTGACCTAAGGTCAATCTTAGAAAATACTTGCGCACCTTGTAGTTGGTCAAACAAATCATCTATACGAGGTAAGGGGTATTTATTCTTAATGGTTACCTTGTTCAGTTCACGATAATCTATACATAACCTCATCATCCCATCCTTCTTTTTAACAAATAACACCGGAGCACCCCAAGGGGATATACTTGGTCTAATAAAATCCTTGTATAATAGATCTTGTAACTGAACTTTTAATTCCCTTAATTCTAAAGGTGCCATGCGATAAGGTGATTTTGAGATTGGTATGGCTCCAGGAAGAAGGTCAATCGTAAACTCTATTTCTCTACAAGGAGGTAGACTGGGTAAATCATTCGGAAAAACATCTGGAAAATGTTTTGCTATAGGGATCTCTTCTAAACTAGGATCCTTCATTTGCAAATCAATAACACTTACAAGAAATCCTTGACATCCTTTCTTAATAAAACTATAGGCTTGCATTGTAGAGACAATACACATGGGAGATAGGACGCCAGTTCCTTCAAAACTAAATTTTGGTTGGTTAGGAATTTGGAAAGTAACTCTTTTGTCAAAACAATCTACATTAGCATGATATGATGCTAACCAATCCATCCCCAAAATGACTTCAAAATCTCTTATGTCTAAAACTATTAAATCGACATATAGTTTATGACTACTAACATCTATAGGGCAAGATTTATATACTAATGTACCCGTCAATAAATCACCAAAAGGAGTAGAAACGTGTATGTTATGATTCAAGGTTTCGGGAATATTAGGAAAGCGATTAACGAAACGTAAAGACACAAATGAATGGGTAGAACCAGGATCTATTAAAACTTGAAAAGGCTGTGCACATATAGAAAGTATACCTGACACTACTGCATTAGAAGCCCTTGCATCAGAAAGATTAGAAATTCTACCTTGTCTGCCATGATCTTTATTGTCATTAAAATTCTTCGTTGGCGCCTTCCCTTTGTTAGGGCAATCTCTCATTTTATGTCCCTTTTGGCCACACCCAAAGCAATTTCCTATTTCCAGGTAACATGGTTGCCCTCTATGAATATTACCACATCGTTGGCATCTATCAACATTAAAAGGTTTATTCACAAAAGGTCGCCCTGTATTGGGTATAGTCCTAAAGGGTTTATTATTGGGGTTCCTTCCTCTTTGTTCCCCAAACTTCCTCTTCCCTTCTCTAATCTAATTATATTCTTCACTGTCCTTCTCAGCTATCGTTGCTCTAATCACCACGTCAGTATATGATGTCAACTTCAGGATGGAAATTCGACTACGAATGTTTAACCTTAACCCACGTTCAAACTTCTTGGCCTTTAAAGTATCGGTTATCATAACATGAGGTGCAAAACGGGATAACTCAGTAAACTTCGCCTCTTATTGACTAACCGTCATATTTCCTTGAACTAAACTCATGAAGTCGGCTACTTTTTGGTCTTGTACCGTTTCAGGAAAGTATTTCTCGTAGAATATCACTAGGAAATCATTCATACCTATGGGATTATTCCTTTCCTCATATATTCTCTTAGTCATTCTCCACCAATGTTCGGCTTCACCTTCTAACATAAACGTTCCAAATGATACTCTTTGTTCATCAGTACACTTAAGAACATCGAGTATCTTTTCTATTTGCATCACCCAACTTTCTGCTTCAGTGGGGTTAGGAGTACCTTTAAAAGATGGAGGAATCAACTTCTTTAACTGTTCAATAGTACATTTACTTAGTTCAGGATTCCTTGGTACTCCATTATTTACCTGATGCTCCACAATCTTTGCTAGACTTTCGATCGCCTTGTATGCACCTTCTAGTCCTTCAATACTCGAATCACTAGTTCCCATAGATGATCTTCTCTTGGTCATTTTCTACAGTCATGGCAAAACGTAAGATCTATTATACTATATCAAGATTGAAAACTAAAATACCAGTTATAAATAATATAACACATAGGGAAGGTTATCACATAAATCAGATATTTAATACTATCTCCTAAGGATTGAAACACGAAATCTATAACGTTCGAAACCTATGTTCAGTAGTCTACGGGTTCATAACCTATGCTCTGATACCACCTCTGTCACGACCCCAACCCAATAGTAGTAGGGAATGAGTGTCTTGACATGCCACTAAGGCATTCAATGTTATGGACTTAAAATATTTCTTAAAATAAATGCAACGTAAATACATTCACATGGTCATGAATCGTAAACTATTGAAAAAATGGAATTACGTCATCAGAGCTTTCTAAAAAGGAACTTCATATATATTAAAGTATGAACGGATTACAACTTACGCCAAAATTAAAAACTTATTACTAAAGAGCCAAACATGCTCTATCTCCTAAAAACAAACGTTATATTTAAAATTATAACAAAAGAACTCCTCAAGCTAGATCTTCAACATAGTCCTTCTACACTCCATCCTCCCGTCTAATTATTTCCTGAAAAATCGTTATTTATACAACATCAGCTAAAAGCTGAATAAGATTTAATCTCCCGACATTCCAAGGTTTTCAGAATATAGATACCTATTCAAGTCAAAAGAGAAGGCATATACATATATGGAGAGGAATTTGCAGTAAATAGATATATATTTTGAAATGAAAGTATATATATCACAATTGGATCGCTCAGAATAAGACGAATGCAACAAATCAAATGTGATATCTTTTTCTTTCAATCATATCATTTTGATGGCCAAGTACACTCTAATACCGTATTATACCCCGGTAGTTGAGGGTCAATCAAACTAGTTCGTCACAACGCCTTATTTAGGGCACACCAGCGATAACCCAGCTGGGAAGGTCAGTCAGTAAAGAGGTCCCTTAGGCCGAATCTTATTTTCAATATTCAATCTCATTTTCAATACTCATTTCAATCAGTATGTCTATATATAGAGATATAAACATATCACAAATGAATCTATCATCGGTATCAGATGCATTTTGAGAATAAAAGCATTTCACAAAATACATAGTTTGCATAATATCATATAATTTAAATGTGCGAGAAACGACATAGAGAACTCACCTAAAATAAAGGCTCGAAAATATAGATATTGAGTCTTGGATCACACGTTAATCTAATAAATACAATAAAGGTTTAATTATGTATTATAAATAAAGCCCAATTCTAAATATTGTGTTTTAATCCTAAAATATCTTGCTGAAAAAGGTTACTAAAACCATTTTCTCAATTTTTAATATTCATTCATCGCATTTAAAGAATTTCAATTCATAGTTCTTCCTAATCAGTCGGTTCCCAGTAGAGATGGAGGGTCACAGGGGCACCACTTAAATACCATCTCATCTAGACAGAACATTTCCGGATTTATTCCCAGTAGAGATGGAGGGTCACAGGGGCACCACTTAAATACCATCTCAACTAAACAAAATTTCACCGGGACTGACTTTGGAATTACTTAAATGAAATTCCATAATACGAGCAATTGCTTACAAAAATCATTTTAAAAAGAGTATATATATATATATTTTTCAAACAAGTTGACATATTTTGAAGATAAAATCAATTTAGATTGTTTCCAAATTTTAAGTTTTGATTAGTAAAGTCTTTAGTGTATTTTACCAGCATAACTACTAAGTAAAGCTATAAAATACGAAATTAAAACTACAAAAATGAATTATAACATTTAAATAAAATCATACCTACGAAATGAATTCTTTCTTCGAAATTATAGAACTCCTTCTTAAGATATTTCCCAAGCTTTCTATCACTCTTTATTACTATAATTCTCAAGGAATTGGTGTGAGTTTCAAATGAACCCTAAGGCCCTATTTATAGGTTTCCAAAAGTCTTACGGTGTTGACATGTGTCTAAGTGATCAAGCATTACGGTGGCAAGTCATCGTTTGGGTGTCGCATTCCGGGGTGGTCTTGCAGTCTAACATCACCAAATGATGACAAGTGTTTTATCTTTCTCTCTGAAAACAACATGTGTAAGGTGGAGGTGACCAGCACGTGGTGGAAAGGTGATAAGGGTATAAGGGTCATTTCACACATGAAGGGTATTTTGGTAATTTCACACTATATATTTTCAATATTTCTTAGATGTCCTTGAAAATATTTGATTTACAAAATGTCCCTTTTTGTATTTTTATTTTAGTCCCTAAAGTTTCATAAAATTATATTTTCTACCACAAAACTTATTATATACCTTAAGATATGTCATAAGACTTCGATTTCATCCTATTTACAATTGATTCTTCATATTTAAAAATGGGGTTTGTTATATTGATAGCCAATAACATCACATATCTATTAGTACAACATTTATAAGATAGTAAGTAACACATGAGTGTAAAAATAAACTATATACATATGAGCACATAAAAGTGGGGTCATTACATGTTCACTCAACGAGAGCTGAATATGCGTCAGTGCAGGTGGTTTGAGTTTGTGAAAGATTATCAGTTCGACATACAGTGCCATTCGTGGAAAGGCTAATGTAGTTGCTGATGCATTGAGCCGTAGACCGATAGACGATCTAGCGGACGTCTGGAAAGCAAAGTGGAAAGAGTTGGGTCACCAAGATGCGGTAGCCCGTTCCTTCATATCCGCCATGACAGTGACACCCGAGATTGTTACGAGTGTAATACAGGCACTGACAGCAGACTAGGGGTGGCAATTTTTGACACGACACGATAACCCGACATGAACTCGACACGAAGTTAGCGGGTTAGGGTTGACGATTTTTTGACATGAACCCGAATATGACACGACCCGCCAACATGAATAATAAACGGTTCGGGTTAGTGTCAAACACATATAACTCAAAAATGATACGAATAGACCCGCTTAACTCGTATTTTATGGAGAATATATTAGATAATTTATATATCTTGATAGGCATTCTATAAAATTCATGGAGAATCGGATGATAAATTATTTATGTGTTGAAAGAAGTTGAAATTAATTAAATTTAAGTTATTGTAGGCCTATGATTGGTATGATTGGTTAAGAGAGAAGAAAAAAATTATTTTATATTGTACTTAATGGGTTATGCGGGTCAACCCGAACACGACACGATAATAAACAGGTCGGGTTAGTGCTTGCTCATCTGACACGATTAGTTAAATGGGTCGGGTTGGGGTTGACTAATACTTGACACGAACCCGACATGACACGACTCGAACACGACACGATGCACACGAATTGCCACCCCTACGACCCATTTTGCCAGGAGCAGATTGTACGACTTTTAGCTGAGGGTGCTAAGTCCTATTCTGTTAGTTTCGATGGGGGTTTGAGGTTTAATGGGAGATTGGTGGTCCCAGAAGGAGCAGACTTACGTCATGCCGTGATGACCCAGTCCCACGGGTCCCTATTTGCAGTGCATCCTGGGGGAGATCAGATGTACCAGGATATGAGGCGACAATACTGGTGGGGTGGGTTAAAAAAGGACATTGCTGAATTCGTGTCCAAGTGTTCTACTTGCCAGATGGTAAAGGTGGACCACCAGAAACCGTCAGGGTTGCTTCAGCCGTTGGAAATACCCGCGTGGAAGTGGGAGAGTATTTCCATGGATTTTATTACCTGGTTGCCTACATCACAGCGGGGCCACGACTCCATCTGGGTGATTGTGGACCGTTTGACCAAGGTGGCCCATTTTCTGCCAGTACGAACAGACTATACCACGGGCCAGTATGCTCAGTTGTTCATTGCTGAGATTATTAGACTACATGGGGTGCCCCTGAATATTGTGTCAGATTGAGACAAGATTTTCGTGTCGGGTTTCTGGGAGAGCTTTCAGGAGGCCATGGGTACAGAGTCGAGGTTGAGTTCAGCTTATCACCCACAGACAGATGGACAGACATAGCGTACCAATCAGATGTTGGAGGATATGCTACGCATGTGTGTCCTTGATTTCGGGGGAGGTTGGGAGCCACATCTTCCACCGGTAGAGTTTGATTACAATAACTCTTATCAGTTCACGATTGACATGGATCCATTTGAGGCATTTTATGGCAGGCCTTGTCGTTCCCCAACTTGTTGGCTAGAGGTGGTGGATAACAAGTTGCTCGGACCAGAGGTGATTCAGGAAACCTCCGCTAGGATTGAGATTATCAGGAGTCGCATTCAGGTAGTCCAGGACAGGCAGAAATGCTAGGCCGATGCAAAACGGTTCTTTCGAGAATTTAATGTGGGGGACCAAGTATTACTACGTGTATCTCCTATGAAAGGAGTGATGAGGTTCGAGAAAAAGGAAAATTGGCAACGAGGTACGTGGGACCATTTCCCATTATCGAGAGGATTGGGCCGGTAGCATACAGATTGGGACTGCCAGAGCACTTACATCGCATTCACGATGTATTTCACATCTCGCCGTTGAGACGATACCTTTGGGATGACATGGCCCACACCCACATCGCGAATGAGGAGATTGACTTACAGCCCGACAGCTCTTACGAGAAGAGGCCAATGGCTATCATAGACCATAGCGAAAGGAGATTGAGGTCGAAGGTCGTCCCACTTGTTCGGGTCCAGTGGGAGCATCATATGTGGAGGAATCCACTTGGGAGCATGAGGCGAACATGCGTGAGAAGTACCCAGAGTTATTCTTACCAGGTACACCTTAATTTCTCCAATTTCGAGACTAAATTTCGTTATTAGGGGGGAAGTATGTAATACCCCGTATTTTTATGAATTTTAATTTTGGGGATTTATTAAATTTAATTAGAGATATTAATTTAATATTAATCCAAAAAATCATTTAGATACTTACTAGCGTGATGAGAGTTAGTAATTATTTTGTTATAAGTTACTTTATAGGTAAAGTAAGTAGTGTAATTACAATTTAGTAAAATTATCACGAGAATCTAATTTGATAATTTTGGAAATTTATCGGGACACGCTTGTCTCGTGTCAGGATTAAATTTGGACTATTAAAAGTGAATAAATTATAAGTCACCCATATGGTCATTTTGAGTGCGTCAATGTGTCCGGAAGGATCGAGATAGTCAAAATAATGTACTCGGGGGTTTAGTTTGGCTCTCGGGGCGTTTTTAGGCCTAATTAACATCCTGGGAGGGCGTTTTAGACATTTTATAACTTTGGGCATGAAAACCCACGAAATTTCTAAGAGTATATCAGATGGTAGGAGTCATCTTCTAGGGTTTGAACATCCATAAACTAAAGACGGCCATTAGAGAGGAAGAGGAGAAGCTTTCCAAGGAGTTCTAGGCCAAGAACTCCACCGTTTGCACCGCCGTCGCTGCCAAACTTTAGATCGCGCAACAAGGATCACAACCACACCAATCTCTCCAAAAATCCGAGCCAAGAATTCCCAAGAAAGTATTTATCTTGCTCTATTTCAGTTAATGCTTCAATAATATTAGCCTAGGATTGATTAGGACTAGTTCTTGTGAAAGAAAAACTTATTTTAGAGAATTAAATTCGCATGATATATAGGAAATAGATGCATTATGGAAATCAAATTCACATGTAGAGATTGAACCACGAAATTACAGTAAATTAGGAGCATGAAATCTGGGAAAAGAATGGGAAGAAACCGAGCAAAGAAAATATTAGGGTTCTTAATATTTTTATGGATTGTGCCCCATTTAATTCGTTATACATGATGAAAATTCGCATGCCTTACGTAGAATACCACTTATTTGTGAATGTAACACTTGTAGTATAAATTGTTGGGAGTTTGGAAGTCAAAAATATTGGTTTGGATGATTTTGGAAGAAGATACCCGTAACTAGAAATTCTGCAGGTTCGCCATACCTGCTTGATCGATCGATCGACCTAAGATCATCGATCGATCGATGGATCGATCGATCGAACCCCTGCCATAGATCGATCGACCCCTCCTGGTAGACTTATACTTTCCTTCTTAAATGATTAATTTCAATTTAAGTGAGTAGTAATCTTTGGACATTTCTATTAAAACATTTTGGGATGTAAAGAAGACGAGTAGGACTTTATAAAAATGGAACCTTTAATGTAAGACGAGATTAACATTTAACGGAGGTGTTTTACACATAAGGGACAATGGGAACATGTGTTAAAGGGTGAGACTCATAAGGGTTACGTCGTAAAGTAAAAGAGTACCTACTGAAATTTCACTTATAAAGATAGGGTTTCACAAGTGTTACGAAATAAGTCGGAATAATCCCATAAATAAGAATAAAAGAGAGAACCGTTACGGGATAATTATATAATGTGCAATAAGAATAAATATCATAAGTATGGGTCGTGAGAGCGTACCTAAATTTGATATGGAAATGGTAGTATACATATATGATTGTGTTTATAAATATACTATATACGTGTGAAAATTATGTCCGCGCTACTTGCTATCCCTGAGGTTACCGCGCTGGGACAGTCTTATCTCGATGGGACCTTTATGGGGGATATTGACTCGTACCCTAGAACATAGGAATCCTTGGTACAGGCTATCAGATCGATAGTCAAACGGTCCTAAGAGACGTGATAGTATGTGCTGCCCTCTTAGTGACTTGGAACTATGCTTCGCCTCAATTTGTCTGTGTTTTGTGTTAATACAGTTCGAGAGTGATTCCGAACCAGTATTTCCCTTAGTGTGAGTGATACGGGAACTGGATAACAGAGTATGCCAGCACCATAAATTTTTATGTGGGGTGTCATTAGTGTATATATATATATATATATATATATATATATATTAAATATATGTATATATATATCTCTTTAAACTGGAAATTTGGGAACTACCTACTGTGATTAAAGATAGGTAAGTAATAAATAATTAATTCAACTTGGGTATAAGTGTTTGAAAGGTTTAAGGCGATACTGAGAAACTTAATAATCAAATGAGGCTTATGTGAGAACCTTGCTCTTTAATAAAATTAACTTCCTTAACATTTGAGAATGTTGGGATGGAATCTTGTGAGTAACTTAAGATAAGCTAATCTATTGGGAGTATTAGTGCGATAGGTGTGCCCATTAGAAGAGATGTAAGAATTTTTCAAGAGAGTGCCGTACTAATATGATTGTTGCATTAGCCGGTAAGCATTTTAAATACTTGCTAAACTAATTTTAAACTGTTTTACAATCGGGCTCTAACCCGTTCCCTATTTTCTCTTCTATGTTTTATATATATGTATATATTACAGGTGCCCAGCCACAGGGGCGTCTTGCATAGGATCCTTTGGAAGGAACGCGTTGCAGCTTAGGTGGGAGTTGCAGGCCTTTTGCTTAGACGACCTCATTATTGATTCTACTTCTAGCTCTATTTTATTCAGTTGGGCATGTGTTGCCCTTTTCCATTATTCAGTTGTTTTTATCAGAGATTGTGATTCGTTTATTTCCAGTATTTATACTTTGGGATTATTACTGTCAGGATGTTTTCCTTAAAGTTTTAAAGTTGGAATTAACTAGTTGGATGCTTAATTATTTGGATTATATGTTCCAGTATAGTTGTTGTGTAATTCTTAAACTATGGATTATGTAAGGTTTTAAATATTGGTTTTAAATTAAATTTGGAAATTGAAGTCTAAAAATGGTTTTGTCACTTAGCTTAATTATTTAGGGTGTTTAATTGGAAAAGTTATTTTTGCGACAATGATGCTAAGAATGAACCAACCGTTCACCTTGGTTATAATTTAATAAAGGACTGATCACCCGGTATTTAATTAGGCGGGGTGTCACATTTTTTTAACAATTTTCTTAAAACACTCCCATGCTTGGATTTTACTTAAAACATTTTTTTTAAATAAAATCTTTAGGCACTTAAAAAATTGCTTAAAAATGTTTTTGTTTTGTACATTTTATTTAAAATGTTTTATAATGCCGCACATACATACCGCTGACGCGTACCAAGATACTAAAAAAATTGTCCCCGCCTATACGTACCGCTGGCGCGGACCATTTTTTAAATAGTAAAAAGATTATTTTTGAAATTCCTACGTGTTGGAATTTTTTTACACTGTATGGTTCAATGTATTCATTTTGTCTCTCTACATACATATATTATTCTTATTTAGTCTTACGTCGGTTTCGGTTGTAACTCCCCAACTAAGAAAAACATAACTTTGAAGAACAATCAAATAAGTGAGCAAAATGAGTCCAAATTACCTTACTGGAGCTGCAATTACATGCCTTGGTTGAATTATCTTTGTCAACTCAAACACACACTCTAAACTGTATCTTTAGCATCTTTAAATACATATTGTTCAAAGAATTTCAGTTTGTTCTTCCCTGCTCTTAATATTTAGTACTGTGTGTCACTTATTTAGTTCATGGTTTATGGATACTTATGGAATACATAGTACTTATTCAAGTACCATAATTTTTTTTCATTTTTTAAAATTAATTTACAATTGTTGTTTTCAATTCATCTTATTCTTGAGTAAATTGTTTTAACTTCTTGAAAACTTAGGTTTGGCGATACTTATTAACCGAATGGATTCTCTTTGTTATTTTGTAATTTCTATTCAATGAACATGGATGCAGTTTATCTGTTTCACGTAATTTATCTTTGAAAGTTGTTGTATTGATATGTTAAGACTGATAATCCATCCATCATATTATGTAAATGTAATGACTAAAAAGAACTAATGCCCTATTTAATTTCATAGTGATGATTAAGTAATTAAATATTTTGGTATCAATTCCTCACTTAGCGATTTCCTTCTAAGGATTGACAATGGGACGGAAGCATCAATACATAATTAGGGCCCCGAACAGTCTCTCATTGACATTATCTTCCCATCATTAAATATAAATGCCAACTCGCCAAACTTCTTGACAGATCGAGCAATTCTTGCAACAACAAACGAGCACGTAGACTCACTCAATGATATGATGATTGATATGTTCCCCGGAGAATTGAAAACATTAAATAGCTTTGATGAAGCTGTGGATGACAGGCACAACTATTACCAAGAAGAATTTTTAAATTATTTGATGCCGAATGGATTGCCACCACACGCATTGAAACTTAAACATAATTGTCCAATCATTCTTCTACGCAATATAAATCCATCAATTGGATTATGTAACGGAACAAGAATGTTGTACAAAGGCTCTTCGGATAATGTCATCCATGTTCGTCGCTCATAAAGTTGAAGAGGAAGAAGAACCTTTGTATCCTAACAAACGTCAAAAGCAACATATTTAAGCATTAAATTTTTAGTTTGTAGGATTACACACTGTTTTTATCAAATGTCGTCTTTCAATAACTGCGATTTGGAATTTGTTTGCTGAAGCTTTTTTTAACTTCTTTTTTAATGATGTTTCCCTATAAATCATTTCAAACTAATTTCATTTTGATATATTTATTCTGATTATATATGCATACATGTTTGTGTCTATTTCTTCCTACTTTTGAGTAGGGAGTTCTGAGTTCGTTTGTGATAGATTTAGAGTATTCACAGGAATATCTTGTATAGTTTACAGTTGAATGGAAGTTTGATTTTTTGGGTAATGATTGATGCTTCGTACTAGGTACTTCATTTTATATTCTAACAAAACAGATTCTACATAATATGTTGCAAGTATTTTTATTACTTTGTTCTTCACAGATTTGCAGTGGAAGATTAATATCTGGAAATGGCCACACGTGCAACGCAGGTGGGCACAACTAGTTTAAATAAGAGATGAGAGCAAAATATTAACTTTTTTAAAAGTACACAAGAGAAGAGAAAATTATGGTTTGCTGGTTTAAGTGTTTAAAAATGTTTTAAATGTCACACAATTCTTGGTAGTGTGCATTTGGCAAACCTATTTTAAAAACTCAATTTAACAAATTTTGTGTTTAAGATCCTGTTTTCTGAAAACTTATTTTTTAAGTAAAAAATGTCCATTATCTCTATTTTCATTCATTAATATATGATTAACATATAATACATATAAATGTAACACAGTATATATATATATATATATATATATATATATATAGACACACACACACACGTGTATGTATAATTCATATATTATATATGGCCACATATGTAAATATACATGCGTGTCTGTTTTACTTTTTTAAAACTATTTATGAATCAACTTTACTTGGCACTTCAAAGAAATTTACTTGTTTAAAACTACTTATGAATCAACTTTATTTGACACTTCAAAGAAATTAAGGAGAAAATTACCCGTTTTCCCCCTAAACTATTTAAATTGTTTAAAAATGACCCCTAAAATCTATTTAGTGTCAAATTACCCCCCCCCCCCAAAAAAAAAAAAAAAAAAACTAAACAAAAATATTTAACAATACCATCCCATCATTTTGGGCGTTAACTTTGACAAAATGGTCGGTTTTGCAGGAAATCGCAAGTCAGTGGTGAGTTGATGGGGTTGGGAGAGGGTTTTGTCGAAATGGCAAGTGGGGGTGGGGCGAGTCACCGAAAATGACAGGTGGGAGGGTGGATGCAGGGGGGCACCGAAAATAGCCATTAGGGTGCTTTAAGGAAATGAAGATGAACTCTTAGGTGATTTTTTTCCTTTCTTTTTTTAGTTTGAACCAGGATTTTAGATTAATTACTCTAAACAACTTTAGAATATTATTAAAATTATTTCCCTTCACAATAGGTCATGTGCTTGACATATGATCGAAAAGGGCGAAAAGGGGCAAACCCAATGCACGAGGTTAATGTCAGGGGTACTTGGGGGATTAGATATACACAACCTTATCTTTGCATATGTAGAGAGGTGGTTTCCTTGTGACTCCACATCACAATGAGACAACCTTACCTTTACTCTAGGTTCACCCCTTGCTTGGCAAATGATCTATTTGAGTCAAATTTAACACCCAAAATGATAAGACGGGCTTTGTTACATATGTTCGTTTAGTTTGAGAGCTAATTTGACACTAAATAAAGCTTAGGGACCATTTTGAAACAATCCAAATAATTTAGGGGCCAAATGAGTAATTTACTCAAAATTAGGAATATAATTTTTAAAATTATTCTCAAAAACAGCTTTTAAACCAAGATAAACGTCCATTACATTCTTTCCTTACTACATTCTTTCCTCCTTGTTTGCAAGTTTTGGAAAAAAGAAATGTAAAAATTTCCTTTATACCCTTACATACTAAAAAATATCTTGCATAAAATTATACGAAATTATGCATAACTTACACTACAATAATCATGATCACAAGAAAAAACTAATACATTATAAGAAATAAAAGAATTAATTGACTAAACTAAACTATGATCACTGCATATAATAAATAATTATAGTAGCTATAAGATAATTTTAAAAATAAAATTGAGCATAATTAAGACTAGAAATTGTTTAAAGTTACCAATGATAGCAGTAAACTCTTAAATTAAATACACCAAATTTTTCATGTAAATTCGGGTGCCAGACTGCTGAAAATCCAAATTCTTCATTTAAATGTGGGTGCCAAACTGCTGGAAATCTGTTTCAAGCGAGGGCACGCCGTGCGTAACCTTCCCACGTTCATTGAACAGATCTATCGACCCACAAAGAGGTAGCAAATAAAATGGAAACACAAATCAATAGCTATTTTCGGAAAAGAATGTCAAAATTATAGGGCCTGCTTATTTGTGGAAAACATTGTCCATTTTTCATCTCCATTTCTAGTTTTAATTTTCAATGGAGAATTGTAGAAAATTGGAAGATGAGTTCAATTATTGGTTGTAAGTTCGTGATGGTAGAAGGTTGTGGGACAAGTTTAAAACAAATTTCAATTTAAGGAAAACTTCTGATGGTCTCCAATTTTTCGGAAAATTGGAAAAGAGGAGAAATGGAAAACATTTTTCAAATTTGGGAAAAAATAGACATCTGAACGCAGTTTTCTATTTTTCATAGAAAAACTTTCAGGGAAACAACCCAGTTTTCCACAAAAAAAACAGGGCCATAGCGTTCTGAAATAAAAATGAAATTTAAGAAATTTTTAGTTGAACCATCACCTTTGGGCAAAATCGAACATCAACTGTCTCCAGCATGTTACATGGTGCTATGGCAGCTTCAACCTCTTCTTCATCGATGTTGCACGACTAATACAAGCCCCCAAAGGTCACAGCAACAAACAAGGAAAAAAGGTTCAAAACCACATTAAATTGAAGTCCCAAATAAAACATCACCATCGGTCAATCAAAGTCGGCGAAGTTTCATATAGAAGTTATTTAGAAAAAAATCATATTTACATAAACAAGCTCAAAACTTGCAATCTGTCTTGGGGAAAAAGAATTCAAATAAGTATAAATTGCTTCATCCCGACTCAATAAAGAGAACGCTAAATTATTTACATCTTTTGCAACTAAGGGAAATTCACCATTTGCTAAGAGCATCGCTTGTGCATACCCATAAATAGCCATTACTAGATTAAATATACAATTTGAAAACGACCGTCCCTGCACTGGGTAAGCCAATCTTAACCCAGATGAAGCATGAAATGAACAATGATTCCCACAGGACTTCTTTTTTGTGTTTTAATATAATCTGGCATGGGACATTGACATTGTTTTCCCCCACAACTGGGCACCAAATGCCCTTATGCCCTACGCATATAGGGTTGCTCTGACAGTTATTGTTAATTGAAATGACAAAATAAGATTTCATTATTTCTTTCGACTCCGAACTATCTTTGTACTCCACTCACATTAAAGTATATGGTGACGAACGTGTGTGTATATATATATATATATATATATATATATATATATATATATATACAAATATATGTATATGTGAATATATAGGTATATAGAGAACGGATCTCATGAGGACATCTGTTTGCATACCGCTGCCGCGGACCAATTTTGATAAAATAGTAAAAAATAAATTTTTGAGCTAATTTTTTTATTTAGTTTTTAAACATTTCAGTAGGTCAATATAAAAAAAATCAAGCCAAAATGAAATCAGCTCAAAAATATTTTTTTTACTATGTTAAAAAAATGGTCCTCATTCAGGGTCCTCAAACTCGGACCTCACTTGATCCTTTCCCTATGTATATATATACATATGTGTATATATATGTATATTGGTTGATTTTATGGGTACCCTCATATGATAACCGACACTCTTGATGAGATATTTCCAACACTCCTTTTCACGTATCCATAATTTAAATATAAAACTAAGGTGTCAGTCACGTGTTAACGTGTATATACTAGATGCAAGTGTATTAAAACATAAGATAAATTGGTATATCATTTTAAGCTTTATCCTTCAACAAATAGGCCCCAATGGCACCCCAAGAGCTCTCCTCCGCTCTACTAGCACGTAGTAGAACAATTATCTATTTTAAGGGAGAAAATGACCGTACTTAACCCCTTCGTTTTCATGTTCTGCTTGAAGATACTTTTTTCATTATGCTATAAACATTGGTTCATTTTTTTTAACAAGCATTCAACCATTTTTTTTCTCTTTTCATGTTCTTGTAAGCTTCTCTATATAAATTTATAAAAAGATATTTGTATACAAACCCGCCATGTCGTATCCTAAACTTTATAGATTTGTCATGTCAGCGTGTCCGTGTCGGGTCAAACACGATACCCGTGTCTGTTCTTCTTAGGCTACTACTAATCTACTCATGATTACACTCTGCAACCCAACAGCGGGAAGGACAACCACTGTATCACTTTTCAACAAATGTCCCATGAGCCACTTATTATATCCTCTCTGACAGACGATCTCTTCTCACTTTTGGCATATCACTTCAGCATTTAATGCATGCACCCAATATACCCCCGGTATATATAGAACCCTTAATTCATCTATTAAGAGAATGAAATGGCAACCTTCTTAATGTTCTCCATAAACTGTGAACCTTTGCAGTTTCACAACCTTCATTCATTCGAGACCCCCTTCGACCCCTCCTTACCCATCTCTCTACCAAAGTGCGTTCTTTCTCACCCTCTTTGCTAGTACTTTTGTGGGGATGTTATAATAGTAATCTGGATATGTATTTTCCATTAAGTGAGTTACTTCTCCTTACCCTCTCAACGACTAAGAGGTTTTAATCATAGCAATAATAATAACAACATTTATAATTAAGGGGTTAAGAAAAGCTAAGACACCAACCAAGTTCAACCATAGGTGAAAAAATGCATACCTGAAGAAAGAGTCTTGTCAATCTAGGGCACTCGAGCTTCAAAATTTCCAGGGAGCAACGATTGCTGAGTAAGAGGCCATAAAGGGTAAGAAGAGAAGTTGACCAAGCAATGTAACCAATAAAAAAAGGATGTTCTTTTCACTTTACCAGAGATAATGCGGTATTGAGAAATACTTATTAAAGGCTTTGTTGAGTTGAGTTGAGTTGTACCCCAGGGGTGGAATTGGACCGAACCGGACCGGACCCGTATTTATAGGCTTTTTTTATAAATCGGTCCTAAATTAAGAGACCCGAATATATTCGGTTCGATCTAAAATGTACATTTTAAATTCGGTCTTCGGATCGGACCGAACCAGATCATTTATTTAAATATTATATAATATATATTAATTTTATATAGATATATATGTATGTTATTTTAGTAAATAACTAAACCTAAAATCTATCCCTCCCTCCCTTACATTACACGGCCACCCAACACCAATTGAAACCCTCTCTCTCTCTCTCTCTCTCTCTCTCTCTTTCGTCTTTCTTTCTCTCAATTTCTTCTCTCTTTCTCAACCATGTCAACTCAACACGGGTTTGGTGGAGGTCCAGTAGTCTGTATTTTCGTCCAAAAATAGAGCATATTGTGTCGTTAAGGGATGCCCGCTTGAGCACTTCTCGAACACGGGTGATGCCTCCGGCTCCTTCATGTCAACCCAGAATTAGCACCATCTGTTGGGAAATATTTCTCCTCCGATGCTCTTATTTGCTTGGGGCAGAGTGGCTGAGATTCGGCGTAGTAAACACCACAAGGAGAAAACCCAATAGCTTTGTTGAACATCAGCAGGTACTCCTTCACCAAACCTAACAATAGCACTGTTCTTGTGATTTCTTGGTTTTATTTTAATTCTGATATGTTGGTTCTACCTTTTTGGGTGAGATTGTTCAGTTTGGTATATATTCTGTGATGAATGAAGATGTGATGGGTGAAAAAAAGTGATGATGAGAACAAGGAATGGGACACTGTTCTTGAGATTTGCGGCCCCAATTTTTTTCAGCCCCTTTTTTTGGGTTTATTTTTCTCGAAGCTACTCAGTTTTGATTTGCGCATCTGAGCAGCAGCTTACATTTTAAAGAATCGGACTGATTATTAACCGAACCGGACCAAAAATAGCCTAGATTGAATAAACAGGCTAAACCGATTAGATTGGTTTGAATTCGATCTTCTCAAATATAAGACCGAATAATTCGGTCCGGCACTTAAAATGGCCAAAATCCGGACCGAACCAGACTGCCCCCACGAACTCAATAATTTTAAAGTTACCCTCTCACCCCTCCCACCCACCCCAACCAAAACAACAGATAATGCACAAGGTACAATCGGGCATTACTTTTACAAGCTCAATAATTTTAAAGTTATCCCCCACTCCCACTCCCCCCACCCCCTTAACAACAACAAATAATGCATAAGGTACAATCGGGTTGTTGCACACGTGGGGTTATTGCTAATTATTGAACTTGTAGGGGTTATCTCTAAATACCGAATCGTCGCAGAGATAAAGTTTAAAAAACACAAAATCAAGTAAATATTGTCGACCTCAAATTAAGAGAGCATAAATTTGAACAGGCAACATCACCTTCTCTCAGATTGACAAACAGGGATAGGTTTAACAATGTGAGATTGAGCCATCGCGCTATTGAAGGAATGGCAACTTTCTTGATATTCAGACATCCAACACAGTTGAGATTCTGCAGCAAACAATTCGACTGTGCAACAGGTAAGTTGAGTTTGGATAGGTGATCATCACTACGACCCCAATTTAGGTCATGCATATTATCACATCCATTCAAGCTCACATGAGATAAATGAGTACAACAAGAAAGAAGCGCTTCTATGGAAGATTTGCAGAGGGTCCCATATGATAAGTCCAATTCCCGAAGAGTTGGGAGAGCACCATCGTTGTAAAGAGGTTCCAGTGATGAGTTGGCGAGGTACTTGCACGCTTGCAATCTTAAAACCTTCACAAAGAAGAACAATTAATACAACAAAAAACAATTTATTCAAACAACATAGTCTGACTCGGGGGTGAGTGTTAGGGAGGAGGAGGGGGGATATACCACCAATGCCAGAGTAGCGATTTTTCAACGGATTATTTTGTGGTTTGGGGGAATATAATAACTCACATAATCAATCCGTATAAAATTATATGAGTATTTTAATAACCTTAAAAATTCACTTCCAATAATGAACATCAAATCAATGCGCGCGCACACATATATTTAGAATTAGGGCCACAAGCTGTAAAAAGACTAAACAGGGTCCTTAAGAATATCACAAGGGAATATTACCCCTAGCTTATAAAAAAAACAAAATAAAAAGGGCAATCAAACATATAACAATTATTCCTTAGGGAGCTCGCTTACACATCAAACGGTATTTAGCAAGGGAAAGGGGGAAAATCTATGTCGCACGGATACGGAGTACGAGTTCGGATACGGTATGATACAGCGATACAGGAAATCTAAATAAGTTCGGATACGACAATAATATAAACTACCATTTATAATTAAGTTGTTAATTACAATTGATGAGGACTTTTAATTTTGCCTTCATTCTTCAAAAAATGATAAGAACAAAAGAGCAACCAAATTATACTACCGATTTAAATAAACCAACACTCGGCTGCAAACTTTGAATATATATTACAAAAAAAGGAACACAGGGAGAGTGATATAATATAGATAACACTCGGCTGTTATTTGAAAAAAGGAAAAAAAATAGAAAGTTATGTTTGAGTAACTAACTATGGAGAGTTACTCTTTTGTGTAGTTATTTATATCATTTATACAGGAGAGTTGTTCTTTTGTGTAGTCATCGAAATCATTTAATAGTTCAATGTTTTATGATTAAAAACCGACCCCTTTTAAAAAAAAATAATTACGAAATGCCCCGGCGTATCCTAAAAGTACAGTATAGGGCTGTATTCAAAATTCAAAATGGCCAATTTGGCCAATGGATACATATTTGAAGTATCGGATACGTACAGACTGTATTCTGAACTGTATCTGCGTCCGTATCCGATACTCCATTTCTGTCATTTTTGAAGTATCGGATATGTATAGGGCGTATCTGAACTGTTGCCATATCCGTATCCGTATCCAATACCCCATTTTTGTCATTTTTGAAGTATCCCTGCTACATAGTGGAAAATAAAATTAGACCATAAAAGGAAGTTCTTTCCCCAAGATAGATAGAAGCAGACTTTAAAAAAGTAGGTCGTCCGTCTAACAAAGAAATTTAAGACTCCAAATATCAACACATTAATCATGTATCACCGTATCCTTTACACTCATGACAACTTATTTTGAATGATTTACAAAGGAGAGACGATATAAAGGTTCAATAGGGTTACCAAAAAAGTCAAGTTTATCAAGGAACTTATCAAATAAATAAATAAATAGAAATTAACAAAGGTTTGAGATTAGAGGGTGGACAAGTTAAGGACCTATGATCTAATAAATGTATGACTCTTGATGTAGCTGAAAGGCAACTCTTAATTATGTAACCAACCTCAGTGGTCAAGGTGACCTCTTTACATTAGTACGAGCTGCAGACTTTTGTTAGTAACAATAAGGGGCAGTATATGGGAGCTCCATTTTTTAGAGTCAATGATGTTACAAGTCCCATTGACACTTTTTCATTAGTAAGTCCAATTTTTTTCTCACTATGATGATATGAGTATTATTTAAGCACGGGAAGTAAAGCTTATCTGCATAATAAGGCAGTATGGTGTAGCAGGTGGTACCTCCATCATCAAACATCTTGTAAAACATTAGTTATCTCTTGGAGATGTATGTTACAGTGAAGGAATTGGGGTTGGGATGGTAGGTAATTTAATTTATAAGTGTATTCTGGAACACTTTGATGCAGGACCAATTGACAAAAAAAAGGTACAAAAAATTCTATTTAAAGGTTCAATTTCAAATAAATAATCCAAAATATCAGAAGGACCCTAATACGAAGGCTCAATTAACCTTATAGTGGCAATTTTCTAAATTACTATGATTGATACCTAATTGAAACCTATATAAAAAAATAATCTAAATATAACACCCCCACCCCCCAAAAAACATCATGATGCTCTGTCCTATGTATATGTTTGTGGTGTAAATATCTCAATAACTCATTAATTTCACACCATGTGTTCATCGTTCGGCAATTTAGGCATGATACGTAGCAAGTCACACATTATTTCAAGTTGACACAGAATGCAACCCATTTTTCTCTTTAGAAAATTAATTGAAAAGAAACTTTAAACTTTAGGGCTACCATACTCCAATTTATTTGTACCCTATGATATTTATACCCTTGATTCGCTTCGTCAATCCTTTAGGGCTACCATACTCCAATTTATTTGTCCTCTTAAACTTTAAACAATAAAATCAAATGAAACCCACCCTGTTACAGGCTGTACTAACCTTCCATTACCAGTGTTCTAAAAATCCCTGCCTACGGACGTCTAGACACTAGGCAATGCTCTGCCACCCGCCTAAGTTCTTGACAGTGATATGTGTGCAAATATTTATGTGTTCATACTTCATACACAAATTATATAAACAGAAGATAAGGTTAATGAAGATCAATTTTTTAATGCTTCGATATAAAATACCTTTATCTGCGAACAAGACTCGAAAACAGGCTGCAAATTCCTCAAAAACGTGTACGATAGATCAAGCAAGGTTAAATGTGGAAGACGCCGCAACGCCATGAGTCCATCAGAACCAACAACAGGGGTGGCAATTTTTGACACGACACAATAACTCGACACGAATTTATCGGGTTAGGGTTGACGATTTCTTGACACGAACCCGAATATGACACGACCCGCCAACACGAATAATAAACGGGTTGGGTTAGTGTCAAACACGTATAACTCGAAAATGACACGAATAGACCTGCTTAACTCATATTTTATGGAGAATATATTAGATAATTTATATATCTTGATAGGCGTTCTATAAAATTCATGGAGAATCGGATGATAAATTATTTATGTGTTGAAAGAAGTTGAAATTAATTAAATTTAAGTTATTGTAGCCCAATGATTGGTATTATTGGTTAAGAGAGAAGAAAAAAATTATTTTATATTTTACTTAATGGGTTATGCGGATCAACCCGAACACGACACGATAATAAATAGACCGGGTTAGTATTTGCTCATCTGACACGATTAGTTAAATGGATCGAATTAGGGTTGACTAATACTTGACACGAACCCGACATGACACGACCCGACCCAAACACGACGCACACGAATTGCCACCACTACATCAGATGGGCACGACATCAATATCAATGACTAGACTTTAATTCAGAAAAGCATATTTCAGAAAAGTTTTTTTTTGAGGGGGGGGGGGGGGGGGGGTTGTAGAGAGAGGGACTGAAAAGCATATTTTAAATGACTAGACTTTAATTCAGAAAACAGTTAAATATAAATAAATATATAAAATAATAAATAGGATGATAAATTAACTAAAGCTAGAGGCTTGAACATTACCCAACATTTGTCCCCTTAAACCATTGGCTGAAACTGAAGTACCTTTGCAGAATATGAGCATGTAAGATAACATTTTCTTATTTGATTTCAATATTTTTATAAGGTTAATTTTACATTTCACAAACTACACGAACATAAGGAAACAATAGGAAACTTCTCTTCTATTAAACCATTTCACACCAATTAGATCGCACAAAAACAGAGACGAAAAACAAGCTATTTTGTCAATATTAATTTAAATTGCCTTCTCATTTAATCAATATATACCACAAAGACTGTTGAAAAAAAGAGCACAAAAGACCATAAAAGGGCGTGAAAAAATTGGAAGCCGATATCTCAAATCATCAATTTGTATGTGGCATACAAAAGCTTAGAAGAAAAAAACAGCAAAATGGAATTATAAAATAAGTAAGTTCTCATATATATAGCACACGATAACGGAGGATGAAGCAGAAAAAAGAAGTAAACAGATATGGGTCTTTTTGAAATAAATGATTAGCAGATGAACAAGAGGAAAAACAAGAAGAAACGAAACTGAGGGTATTATTAAAAAAAAAAAAAATTTAAAATATCGCTGATGGTGTTGAAGTCCGCTTCTGTTTTCTTTTTCCTCGATGTGATGTGAAGAGAAGAAACCCAAAAGCTAGGGCAAAAAAGTGTCGATGGTGACCCTTTTTTTAGAGAGAGAATAGTACGAAACAAAAAGAATAAAAGTTACAAAATCTCCTGCCTTTTCGTTTGGGACCACTCAACAGAGAATTTGAACTAGGGGGTAAGCGGTACGGTTTGGTCGGTAAATAGTAGATACCAATACCAAAACCAAACTCTAGATGGTAAAACCAAATCGTACCAGTTTACCACCCGGTACACCAAAAATGATTACCAAAACCAAACCGACTGGTATTTCGGTTTTTTCGGTAATTTTGGTTTTTTTCTGGTTTCGGTAAATTCTAGTTTTTTCTGGTTTCGGTAAATTCTGGTTTTTTCTGGTTTCTGGTTTCGATTTTTTATATTTCGGTAAACAACACTAAAAGTCCCCAAGAACCAAAAACAAAACCAATCAACTTTTTTAAATATTAAAACCAAAACCAAAACCAACTTTTTTCTGGTTTTGGTAAATTCGGTACGGTAATTTTGGTAAATTCGGTACGGCACGATAATTTTGGTACGGTTTTTTCTAGTTTCGGTAAATTCGGTACAGTATGGTAATTTCGGTACGGTTTTTTCTGGTTTCATAAAATTCGGTACGGTAATTTCGGTAAATCGTTTTTTTAAATATTAAAACCAAAATCAACCAACTTTTTTGGGATAATTTCGGTTTCGGTAAGACTGGTTTCTAGTATTTTAATATATGAAACCAAAACCATTTTTTTCGGACCAAAACGGTACGGTACGGTACGGTAAAAACCCGTACCGCTTCCACCACTAATTTGAACATATAAAAAAAAAGTCAGTTTTTCTATTGCAAAGCAGTGCTTCAGTCTTGTTGCCACTCGCACCTCCTCTGGGTGCACGCCTTCTTAAAATTGCCTAATCCAGACCTCTTTGAGGTGCCGTACCCTCTGATACTAATTGTTGTCCGCAATAACAGCACCACAATCAACCAAATAAAAATAAATTGTACAATCAATAATAAATAATAAGAACATATGAGAGACACAAAATTTAACGTGATTCATCAATTTAGACTACGTTCACCAGAGGAAGAATTAGATTTCACCATGAGAATAAACCGGTGATTGAACACAAACTCTCATACTCTCAACAATTAAACTCTCTAATAAAACCCGGTGAGAAATCCCCCACATGATACATTTTGAGCACACCTAACATACATGAAACGCTCACACCTACACCTTTCTTCCACCTTTGAGAAATACTCATGGGGTGAGAAAATCCATCTCCTCACCCCAAAACCCTCACCTTTAAAAGAAGATGCTCTCACTCTTATTGTGCTTTGATCATGCATTCAGTCGGATATTTTGATAATGCATTTAGTAGGTCTCGACTTCATGATGATAGACGTCAATGATTTAGCCATCAGTAGAGGTCAATGATGTGGCCATCGGTGGAATCTTGGTATGGGGCTATCCGAAGGTATGACTGTAAAGATCTCCTATTTTTATATGTATGAATTGATTTAGTTTGAGTTTGTTAGGTGAGGACACCTACAAACTTACCAATAGAGGCAAGAGAAGGTCTCCAAAGGTGGATGCTTTAGTGTGGATGTTATGAGACTTATATACGTGTATATAATATTAGTCCATTAATGGACACTTTGAGTTAAAGCCCTATGTTACATTTATGTGTTATGAGATTTTTGTATATCTTATCGTTTGGGTGACATGAGTGGGGGTTAATATGAAATCATATTGTGTGCCTATGTGACAGTTCCATGATGAACACGTTTAATTAAAAGAAGATAAATAATGAAACGTCACGTTATGAAATCGTGAATATCTAAATGAGTGAAAGACGGGAATTGGGTTGTTTTCTGTACACGTATAGTTAGTTACATCCCTATTGTATTTGATATTTATTCCCTTGCTTCTTAGTCTATATATAGAGAATTCCAGTATAGTTTACGTCATGTGTTAGCACATGCTCATAATATTTCACTTAGATGAGGGGTGATGTATTCATTGCATGAGAGTGGCGATTTATCTCCGATCGAGACATTCGATTCACGGAACACTTTTGGCTAACCTTGTGGCAGTTAATTTTGTGATATATCCAAACAAACCGTTATTTACAGGAGTAGGGAATCTTCTTCGGTGCCTTGGGTGAGAATCCAAGGGGTTGGAATGTTATTAGTGCACAAAGTTTGCATATAACAAAGCCATGATTCCTGCTGATTTTCTGGAGCTTCCCTATCTATTCCGTTCCTTTTGATTTCTTGATAGTCTGTCTTCGAGCAATTTTGTGACTGGAATGACTGCTTTTCATGAGGATGTGCATGCTTTTATGCATCTTACAAGGGCAAGTGGATCCACATCACAGGGAGATTTGGTTGTGTTTCGAACGGGAGATTTGGTAATGGTAAACTTGATCAAGGAGCACCACCAGGTAAATGGGCATAAACTCCGGATGCATTGATGTGGTAATTTCACCCTTGTTTGTTGAGGGGATGCTGCCAATAAGTTATACTTCCCGGCAAATTTGGGACAGCCTGTGCATACACGTATCAACCGTGTAGAGGGTATTATTGATGGAGAGGATATCAATACGCCAACAGTTTCAAAAGTTTGTTATTTAATTCGGTGGTTGGAAATGACCAGTTCCGTTCTGATATGGACTCGCCTGTTACGGGGACAGTCATGAAAGTTTATATTGCCTTCATTTCGTATACTTAATTTGTATAATTTATTTTCCCTTTTCGGTGTTAGGGGTATCTTAGACTTCGACTGTAAAGGGAGTCTTCGGATTATTTTAAGCTCTTTATACATTAATTTTTGTACTTTGTTACTGAGATGATGTGAGTTAATCTACAATTTTATCCATGATTATTTGAGCCAGGGATGATTTGATTATTGCTCTGGGCTACAGAGGTCTTTACGGTGAAAATATGGAATTAACACATCATTAGCTACAATCGATTCTTCATAAGTGCTACACGAAATAGATGAATAATAGTTAGAAAAAAACCAACAAATCCACGTCCTTTGATTCCCTACGAAGCACAAATTACCCAAATTTAATAGTAATGGTACAACGAGCTACAATTATCAGTAATGCATCAGCAAGTAAACGAAATAAGAAATTTGGAAAAATTAATGAAAATGACAAATAAGTCTATAACCACAAACCTCACAATTATCAAGAATTAATGACTTTAACATAGGGCATCCACCACCAGTGCTAAAGACTTCACAAATGGAGTTTGTTAGAGATTCACAATCTGTAAGGTCCACTTCTACCAAACACTGGCATTGCAAAGCTAATGCTGTTAATCTTTCTTGTTTTTGCAAATATAATTTTTGCATTAACAAAATAAAATAAAAACAACATCAATTAGGATTGTACATCTTCAAACTTTATGGAGCATGAAGAGAAACAATTAGTCTAATGGAATACATACTTGTAGAGAATTTGATATGATGTTGATTTGCTGGAGCAAAGGGCAATTAGAAACTCTAACAGATGATAGCATCATAGTACGTAAATTTAACACAGTCAAGCTGCATGGATAATTGTACAAAGAAATAAAAAAATAAAATAAAAAATGTACAAAGAAATATAAATATATCATTGATTGTAACAGAACGAAGAATGGTGGATTTGGTAGCAAATTATACTTGCGACAATGTACAAGTCTTATGTTCTGCAGATGCGCAAGATCCAAAGAGACCGTTGTCAATAAGCTGCAATTATCAAGCTCCAAAACCTGCAGCAGACATTATTGGTATTCAGTTTGGCTGAGACAACTCCCACAAAGAATATACATTAAGGGTGGGTTTGATAGGATATATTTGATATGAAAATATATAGAAGATTCCATACTTCTAACTTTTTGTGTCTGATTGCAGAAATTTGCCTAGGAAATATTTTCCAATAGCCCAGAAAGTGCAACTTCTTAAAGCATGAAAATTTTCGTATCCCAACTATTTTATTCTTACCCACCCCAAAATTTCCCAAGGCAAATTTATATTGGTTTAACCTACTTAAACCTCTTTTCCATCTTTTTACACATACAATCAAACTCGTATAAGAACAAATTTTAGGTTGGACCTTTTCAATCTTTTCTATTAAACAAACCCTTATATATAAGAAATACAAGATACGAGAAAGAAAGTTCAAACCTCCAACATATAACTATGAGATATTGAAGCCATCGATGTTGTATTTATTCCCGCACAACAGTGTAGCCTAAGAACTTTCAACACTGGCAATCTACCAAACTACCCAAAACGAAAGAACTTTGTCAACAAAACAGTAGGTCAGAATATTAGCCCAATAATGATAATACAAATACAGCCACTAGGGCTGCGTTTCGGCTCCATTGCATTGGAAAATGGGCTTCAGAAGGATAAAAAATAACAATTTTCACGACAAAGTAAATAAATAAATAAATCTGTCGATTCGGATTTTTTTAGAAAAACAGAAATTTTGGAAAAATCTAAAAAATCAGAAATCACAATAAATAAATGGAATTTTCAGGAAAAAACGGAATGATTTCAGGAAATCTCCTAATCAGCAATGGCATATATTAGAAACATCAGAATAGTATAATTTTGAGGAAAAAATATTAAAAAAATATATGAAATTTTCTGGAAAATCTGAATTTATTTGATTATGATTCCAATTTTTATTCAGAGAAATCGGATTTCAGCAATTAAAAATATCATTTCAACATTAAATATAATCAGATCATATTCCGGAAAGCCAGGATGGTCGCGGAGGGGGAAACTAGTACAGAACTATATAACTGACCTCAAAAAATATGTATGGGCAGTATGAAGCATTGAGAAAATGAAGATTTGCATTAGCGAGAGATATTTCATGTAGGGTCTCCTCACTAACACATGAACAATTTGACATATACAATGACTCCAAAAGCGGGCATGAAGTCACTAGTGAACGAATTGAAGCATCCGAAAGATCACAGCAAGATTCTATATCAAGGTCACCCAAAAGCGGGCAATTCAGTATAGCAAGTTTCATATTGCTTTGCTTCAAGGACAAGGTCATAAGTTGGGGGCACCTGAAGCAACAATACATTATTGCAAAATTTGAACTACATATGATAATTTATGGGTTAATTTGACTTCGACACCCACTTTTTGATATGGTTTTGGGTTACTCCTATAATAAATTGAGTTACAAACCCCAGAAGTGGCTCAAAATATCACAAAAGGACCGTCAGAATCCGCTGCTCTTACCCCAATTGGGGCACAGAGCAAATATTTTTTATATTAGGGGTAGCTCAAAGGTGGTACAAAATGGGGGTGAAACTCAATGTATCCCTACTTCTATCTAAAACAGACAACATAATCACCTGACATAGACATGGAGCATTTGACATTTCACTATTTGAAGTTGACACAATCGATCATGGCATATAGGCATCTCTTGGCTGCCATTACTAAGAGTAACTTCATTAACCATTAAACTCGTCAACTTCTGGCAATCTGTTAAGGCTTGGAAAAAGGATTCTTTTAACGTCCTTTGCCCAAGCTCAAAGCCTTGAGATTTTTTAGAACAATACGATATATCAGAAACTATCACATAATCAACTAACTAGGTATTCAACAACATGGACATTTACCTTAAGGAAGAAAGTGCTGTCATCCCAAGCTTGTAAATAGCAGGAGGATCTGTTGGAAATTAATGTCACATAACAAAATTAATTATTTAATTTCAATTTTATTAAATTCCGAATTTCCCATAATTGTGGTCTTGATAAATATTAGATAATTAATTAGGAATGTGATAAATAAAGATATTAAAAGATTTGGGTGAACCTTATCCGTTAGTCACGTGATGGTTAGTGGCATTAGTGGGAGACTTGGAAAGAGTCCCACCTCTGCTAGGATTCCAGTCCTCTTCCCCTTATAAATAGAGACCTCTACATCATCTAGAGTCATCTCAACACACACTGTTTCTAAGGAGGGAGAGAAAATCCGAAATCCATTTTTCTCATTCCGGGTTGTTTAAGAAAGGAATTAAAGGAGCATTCAAGTCACTTTAATCCGTTCAACAACGATGGACAAAGGTCAGTTTTTAAATCGTATTCATTAAAGAATTTTCGATTATGTGATTGCATGAAGATAAACATCCTGGATTCATGTCAAAACTGTTTTATTCGTGATGTAACCTTACGATTCATATTCGAATTTGTGATTAACAAAACAGTATGATTTAACATGTGGTATCAGAGCTTTCGATTTATAATCTAATGTTTTCCATTAATGAAAATTTCTTTATAACATTCTGATTTATGATCTTTTGGAAATCTGGAAATCTAGAATTTTTTTTCTTTCTGAAAATCTGGAAATTTTGTTTTTCTGGAAATCTGGAAATTTAATTTTTCTGGAACTTTTGATAAATCTAGAAATCTGGAAATTTTGATAAATACGATAATCTTACATATGGTAATTCGAATTTGTGTTATGATATTAAGAACGAAATTGCTTTTGTACTTGAGACCTTCTGCGACGTCTTTTTTCTGTCATTAAATCTGCTCTTAAAGTGTGTGAGATTTTTTGTGACGCTTTTCTTCTGTCGCCAATACTCACTGGTGAGAATAAAGGGTCAAAACTCGCTCGGAATTTTAGGAAACTGACATGGTCCACTGGAAACGTCAAAATAAACAAAACCCATTGTAAACAATGGGCACCACCTTACTTTTGCTTTTTGACGTCGTTAAGGCCCTCAAAACCCCGTTTTTGCCATTTTAGGAAATAATCTCGGGGCTTATAACTCTTTACAGAAAATTGATATTAACGTTTCGCAAAAAATTTTGATTTTTTGGCATGTTTTACTTCAATTCCATGGTGAAAACTCATTTTTTCCATTTTTGGCAAAATTCATGTATTACATGTTTTTATACCTGGGCAATTATGTTTTTGAGGCATTCGAGCTACTATTGGTATCTTTGTGATTACTGATAGATTAAATATTATAGTTAATATTAATGCATGATTAACTATATTTAAATTGAGACATGTAAACAATTATTCATTTGAGTTAAGTCAAAGGCCAAACACAGACTGAGACTGCATGTACGAATAGTATACTTACATTCATTAAAGACTTATTCTATTGTTAGTAATAAAATTGGATTGAGGCGCAACACATGCTAATATCTGAATTGAACAACATTAGAACTAGTTTTGTAAAAATAGAATAGTTGACTTTAAGTCCATTAATCATGGTATTAAATGAATTAGGCAACAAACACAGATGCCAAAATTATAGGACCATGATAAATGAATTATAGGGTAATATATCTTTACAATTTGAATATTATGTGATGATTAATACAGATTCCGTGATATTCAGAATCTAAATGAAATATGCCAAAATTTCAGTCAACAATTTAATATTCGACCCTTGCAATTTTGCTGTGTGTGAAATTTAAATTTGTGAACATTGTTATTAATTGCAGTTCCCCTTAACCTGTATTCGCAAGCTCAGTCCTATTCCAAATTTGATGGAACTAATTTTTCTGAATGGAATGAGCAAATTGAGTTCAGCCTAGGGGTTCTAGACCTGGACATGGCAATTATGTGTGATGAACCCGCTGCTATTACTGATACCAGTAGCGAGGATGAAATTGTTGTCCATGAAGCATGGTCTCGATCCAATAGGTTGGCCCTAATATTTATGCGAATGTGTGTTGCTGCCAACATTAAGACCTCCCTACCTGAAACTAAGAAAGCTAAAGAGTATTTGAACAACATTAAGGAACGCTTTCGCACTGCTGATAAATCCCTTGCTGGGAAACTGATGGCTGACCTGACCACTATGAGGTTCGATGGTACTCGAACCATGAATGAGCACATTATAGAAATGACCAATCTGGCTGCTAGACTTAGAGTTTTGGGCATGACAGTGGACGAGTCTTTTCTCGTTCAATTCGTCCTAAACTCCCTACCTCCTGAGTATGGGTCTTTCCAAATCAATTACAACACTATACAAGATAAGTGGAATGTAAATGATTTGCAAAGCATGCTGGTACAGGAGGAAGGAAGGCTTAAGCAATAGAATGGCCATGTGACTAAAGGGCAGGTGGCAAATCTTACAGTCAAAGGAGCTGGTTTTAAGAAGAAGTTCGGCAAGGGCATTAAGAAAGGTCCTGGGCCGTCTCATCAAGCTGAACCATCAACTGCTGCTGTAAAGAAGGAAAAGAACGACAAGTGTCACTTCTGTAAAAAGAAGGGCCATTTCCAGAGGGATTGCCATAAACGAAAGGCCTGGTTCGAGAAAAAGGGTAAACCCTTTATTTATGTTTGTTTCGAATCAAACTTTATTAATGTTCCTTCTAACACTTGGTGGATTGATTCTGGTTCTATGTGTCATGTTTCTAATTCGATGCAGGGCTTCATTTCGATCCGCAAAATAAATCCAAATGAGCATTTTCTCTACATGGGCAATAAGGCAAAGGCTAAAATAGAAGCTGTTGGAGTCTTTCGCCTGATTTTAAGCACTGGATTTATTTTAGATTTGCAAGAAACCTTTTATGTTCCCACAGTTTCTAGGAATTTAATTTCTGTTTCTAAACTCGCTTTAGATGGTTTTGCAATTGAATTTAAGAACAATGGTTTTGGTTTGATTAAAAATTCTAATAATGTTGGTTCTGGATTTTTATTAGATGGTTTATATCGATTGAATCTTGAAATGAATTTTTCTGAAACTCTTGTGGCCCTGCATCCTAATGTTGGTACGAAACGTACACTTGATGATGAAAAATCTGCTTATTTGTGGCATAAAAGATTAGGGCACATATCCAGGTCGAGAATTGAAAGGCTCATTAAAGATGGAATACTCCATAACCTGGATTGGGCCAATTATGATGTATGTGTGGACTGTATTAAAGGAAAACAGACCAAACATACAAAGAAAGGAGCCACAAGAAGCACCCAGCTACTTGAAATAATACATACAGACATATGTGGACCTTTTGATATTCCATCCATTAGTGGAGAGAAATACTTCATCACCTTTATAGATGATTTTTCACGTTATTGCATTTTGTACATGTTGCATGATAAATCTCAGTCTGTGAACGTCGTTGAAATATACATTAATGAGGTTGAGAGGCAACTAGGCAAAAAGGTGAAAATTATTAGATCAGACAGAGGTGGTGAATATTATGGTAGATATGATGAGTTAGGGCAACGCCCAGGCCCATTTGCTAAACTCCTTGAGAAATTAGGTATTTGCGCCCAATACACAATGCCAGGATCACCTTAGCAGAATGGTGTAGCTGAAAGGCGTAATCGTACCCTTATAGAAATGGTTAGGAGTATGATAAGTAGGACACAATTGCCTACATTTTTGTGGACACATGCATTAAGGACCGCTGTACACATCTTAAATAGGGTTCCTAGTAAGTCAGTTTCAAAAAGCCCTTTTGAACTGTGGAAAGGATGGAAACCCAATTTAAGGTATTTACGTGTGTGGGGATGCCCAGCGGAAGCTAGAATCTATAACCCTCATGAAAATAAATTGGATCCTCGGACATTATCTTGTCATTTCATCGGGTATCCAGAAAAGTCGAAGGGATATAGATTCTACTGTCCAAATCATACAACTAGAATCATAGAAACTGGAAATGCTAAATTCATTGAAGAAGGTGAAGTAAGTGGGAGTATAAAAGAGAGGGAGGTAATCATTCAAGAAGTCAGGGTACAAATTCCTATACCCAGAGTTCATAACATACCTGTTGTTCCTAATGAAGTTATTGCACCGGTCATTGACCCAATCAATAACAATGAACAACAAGTGAATGATTAACCGACTGAACAACCACATAATGAGATTGTAACCGATGAAACTTTTGAAGCACCACAGGAAATGCCATTAAGAAGATCTCAAAGAGAAAGGAGATCGGCAATTCCGGATGATTATGTGGTATACCTTCAAGAGACCGAATTTAACATAGGAGATATTAATGATCCAGTTTCTTATGAAAAGGCTATAACTAGTGATGATTCAGATAAATGGGTCAATGCCATGAATGAAGAAATAAAATCTATGAATGACAATAAAGTTTGGGAGTTGGTCGAATTGCCAGAAGGACAAAAACGAGTTGGGTGCAAGTGGATCTTTAAGACCAAACTTGACTCACAAGGCAATATCGAACGACATAAAGCTAGACTTATTGCCAAAGGTTTTAATCAATGAGAAGGCATTGATTATAATGAGACCTTCTCTCTAGTTTCAAATAAGGACTCACTAAGAATCATATTAGCATTGGTAGCTCAATATGATTTGGAGTTACACCAAATGGACGTAAAAACAACTTTTCTAAATGGGAGTTTAGAAGAAGAAGTCTACATGGCACAGCCACAAGGCTTTATAAAGGAAGGAAAAGAAAACATGGTTTGTATGTTAAAGAAGTCAATATATGGTCTAAAGCAAGCTTCTCGTCAATGGTACATTAAGTTTCACGATACCATTACATCCTTTGGATTTAAGGAAAACACTGTTGATCGGTGTATATACCTGAAGATCAGTGGGAGTAAGTTTGTGTTTTTAGTACTATATGTTGATGACTTACTTATCGCCAGCAGTGATCTTAGTTTATTAAGTGAAACCAAGAAGTACCTTTCTAAAAACTTTGAAATGAAAGATTTAGGTGAGGCATCCTTCGTGATCGGGATAGAAATATCTCGGGATAGATCACGAGGAACATTGGGACTGTCTCAGAAAGCTTACATTAACAAAGTTTTAGAAAGATTTAGCATGCAAAGTTGCAATCCCGTTAATGTTCCACTTCAAAAAGGGGATAAGTTCGGCTTAAGTCAATGCCCTGGAAGTGATTTAGAAAGGGAGCACATGAAAGGCATGCCTTATGCTTCACTCGTAGGGAGCTTGTTATATGCACAAGTCTGCACTAGACCGGACATCAGTTTTGCTGTTGGGATGCTAGGCATATATCAAAGCAATCCGGGAGTTTACCATTGGAAAGCTGCAAAGAAAGTGCTGAGGTACCTGCAAGGGACCAATGATTACATGCTCACATATCGGAAGACTGATCACCTTGAGGTGATTGGTTATTCAGACTCGGATTTTGGGGGATGCCTTGACAGTAGAAAGAGCACTTCGGGTTATGTCTTCCTTATGGCTGGAGGATCCGTTTCATGGAAAAGTGCTAAGCAAAGTGTCATTGCATTATCTACTATGGAGGCTGAATACGTAGCTTGCTTCGAAGCTACAAATCATGGATTATGGCTGCGAAACTTTATTTCAGGACTTAGAATTATGGAGTCAATATCTAAGCCGCTGAAAATTCATTGTGACAATGTCGCAGCAGTCTTCTTCTCGAAGAACGATAGGTATACTAAGGCTGCTAAGCATATTGAGATGAAATACCTATCAGTTAAAGAAGAAGTTCAGAAATAAAGAGTGTCAATTGATCACATCAGTACGCGTGATAATATAGCAGATCCTCTTACGAAAGGACTATCTCCGAAGACCTTTATGGAACATGTCAAAGAGATGGGTCTCGATTAGTTAGACTATGATTGCTATTTTGGCTTAGTTGTTTGACACCATTACTTGAATTCAATAAAAGTTTTTTTTGATTTCTATTATTTCTGTCTTTTGAGAAAGCATGCATATAATTATGAATTATTGTTGACAGAAATAGTCCTTATTGAAAAGGGCATTATGAGGCCATTATGATACCCAATATTAAAGGCTTAGTTGAATGAAACATTGGTGTTGTGGTACATGAAAGGAACCTTGCTCTTGAATAGCATGGAACTGCCATGACTCGCATCGGTGAATCATTTGATTTAGCAAACTGAATTTATCAATAATTGTGCACCTTATGATACCTAATTTAATTATACAAATTATTAAGACCAAGTGGGAGACTGTTGGAAATTAATGTCACGTAACGAAATTAATTATTTAATTTCAATTTTATTAAATTTCGAATTTCCCATAATTGTGGTCTTGATAAATATTAGATAATTAATTAGGAATGTGATAAATAAAGATATTAAAAGATTTGGGTGAACCTTATCCGTTAGTCACATGATGGTTAGTGGCATTAGTGGGAGACTTGGAAAGAGTCCCACCTCTGCTAGGATTCCGTCCCTCTTCCCCTTATAAATAGAGACCTCTACACCATCTAGAGTCATCTCAACACACACTGTTTCTAAGGAGGGAGAGAAAATCCGAAATCCGTTTTTCTCATTCCGGGTTGTTTAAGAAAGGAATTAAAGGAGCATTCAAGTCACTTTAATCCGTTCAACAACGATGGACAAAGGTCAGTTTTTAAATCGTATTCATTAAGGAATTTTCGATTATGTGATTGCATGAAGATAAACATCATGGATTCATGTCAAAACTGTTTTATTCGTGATGTAACCTTACGATTCATATTCGAATTTATGATTAACAAAACAGTATGATTTAACAGGAGCACCATCAATGTTCAAAGAACTGGCATTTGGATACCGATGGCACATATTTTCAACTGCAAGTGACACAAAAACTGAGCTTTCACTACATCCATTTGTATAATCTTTCAAAAAATAAAACGCATCCTCCATCTTGCATCTTAGAGTTTGTAGGAATGTGAGGAAGAGGGAACTGTTTTCTATTGTATCCCGGTGTATGGAGTGTTGGAAGTACTACTATTTTTTTTCTTAACCACTGGATAACATTAATTACTTAAGTTCACGTAGCCTAGAGAAAACAATTTGTAACAATAAAATATCATACATAATAGCAGAGAGGTAATCAACTCGATAAAAATAATCTGTAAACTCAATAGTGTTCCTTAGTGTCTTAGCCTACCCTAGTTTAAAATAGCCATTACAACAATCAGTAGTCAAGTCAGAACTTTAGCTAGGAAGTGCAGAGACCTATAAAAAAGCAATTTTTCCGTGTTGGGACACGTATTGGACACCAACACTTTACCCTCACTCTAGGACGCATGTCTTACAATCACATGTACACATAAAGTAAAGAAATTTCAGACATCTCAGTTCGACATTTCATATGCACAGTTCCAAACATGACCAACAAAATTTGGACACCGAGATATGACTTTACCCATAACAACATCCAGATTCTTCTCTTGAACCCTTGGGCTGTGGATGGGGATTTAACCCAAAATTGGAGAGGAAAGAGACCTCCCTTAAAGGTCTCCCAATTGTTCGGAACAAATAAATTTTGCGTGTTCATGTGCTAATGGCCCCGTCACCCATTAAGAACATTATTAGATAATTAGCGGATAAACAACACCATGACATTAAGTAATACTCACATTGTTGAAAAGAAATGTTCTGATTCTCAAAATTCAAGGCCCTCCAGAAATCTTCTTGAGTACTGGCTGCACTCCACTGCCTGCAAACCTGGGCTGCTCGGCTAAGACTTATATGGTCCAAGTAAGAGAAAACCTAATATCATATAGAAACACAATATCAAAGAAAAACATGTTTTGACAATATATCATATATATATATATATATATGTGTGTGTGTGTGTGTGTGTGTGTGTGTGTGTGTGTGAGAGAGAGAGAGAGAGAGAGAGAGGGCGAGAGAGGATGTCAAAAAAACCTTCGCTGCCAAATTTTATCAAAAAATACAATAATTTAGTGGGTGATATGAAAATTGAATATATAATTGAATTTTTTGCTGGTAAAATTTTGACGATAGGTGTCAAGTGGGTTATCATCATCACACCCATTTCACCCACTAAATGGTTGATTTTTTATGAAATTTGGTGGAGTTTCTCTATGGTGATGAGATCATCTTTCCAAATTTCATAAAAAAAAGTCATTCATTTACCCCCAAAAAATAGCAGGCTTGTTTACTAGGTATGTTACATGAGCTATGTTGAAGAGCCTAGCTGCCATATATATATATATATATATATATATATATATATATATATATATATATATATATATATATATATATATATATATATATAGAGAGAGAGAGAGAGAGAGAGAGAGAGGATATGCATTTTAAAAGTTAACAAGTAAAAACAAACAATTGAATTAAAACTATGGATACCCTATGCAGTAAGTCATCATTAAGATCCATCCGAAATTCTAAATCTTCCACTTTTCGAGTACGACTTCCATCTCCTTCATCACCTTTCCCACTCTTATAATCAAGGGGATTACCATTAATGTCATCACTCAACTATGGAGAAAGGTAATTGATATCGTTCTTAACGAAACTACTGTTGGTATTATAGTCCCTTCAAAGATAACGACAACCGTCAGTATCTGAATACACCAAATATGCAAAATGGTAGTCCCCATCCCTACAAAAAAACATATATTTAGCACAGAAATCCAAAAGAACACCAACTAAATTGTAATAACACAAGTCATGTCAAGCAAGCAATGCCTTTCAGGTTCCACTTAATTGGTTTTAATTCCAAATTTGGCAATCGACACATTATACAACGGTAGCATCAAAATATCAAAGTACCATGGCTTACTTTAAAGTGCTGGTGTATGTTTCAATGCTAATTTGATCACATATGGGTATTCCTTTTTGCATAACAAAATTTAAAAAAAAGTCCCCTTCAAGCATGGGGGAAAAACTACACATATTTTGTGATGTTCTCAAAGAACTAAGAATTGACGTATTTGGCCATAATATGAAGTTTTGAAGTGAATAATACAACTTAAAAGCTACTTTGACATTCTTTATTGAAAGGTATAAAGTAGCAGATGACAAACTACATATCATTGCTATGATTTGAAAATCAAAGCAAAAAATTAGGATATTTTGTGTACACCACCACTTTTATAATTGGTGTAGTGTTACCCCATATGTTCCTAGAATATGAAAACAGACCCGCTTTCTAACTATTGTCACCGTTACTTTAACAATTGAGAATATTACTATTAATTAAAAATACAAAAATATTTTAAGAAATCTTTAAAAAGATAAAAAGGCCGTACTCAGTGCACAAGACTCCCGCTTAACTGTAGTTCTGGGAGAGGCGAATGTCGGCTGGCCTACCCCCATATATGGAGATGTTGCTCCCGTGTCTCGAATCCGAGACCAACCATAGCTTGGGCGAGGGCACTTTCCATCACACCAAGGTACAACCTCTATTTTAAGAAATCTTTAATAATTAAAAAAAGGGTCATTTTGGGTTTGACCCCCATTAATTTTCATGATATTGACTGTTTATAACTAAAATGACTTTTAGCGACACTTCGTAAAACTTTTATAGTAATTTTATGGACCAAATCCCAAGATATTTATTAATCAAATATTAACCAACAGAAATTTAACAAACTGAAGAATACATGACAGGAACATAGAGCAGTTAAAGTTGATTTTTTCATAAAACTAGCTCTCTCCCCTCATCATAAATTGATATTCATGCTTTCCTTTTAGTCCATCCCAAATTGATAGTCTATTTTCTACTTGTAGTAGATAAGACTAGGTAAGATTTCTAAACTTACCCATCTGAATAATACCTCCAAGTGCATGTCTTGGATGTAAATTTTAAGGGTATTCATCATTTTAAAAATATAAATTTGGAAAGCATTTTTTTCTTACAAATGTTTGATTTTTGATGAGTATTACTTTGGGTGCGAAAGTTATTATCAATTTCACTTTTTGCAATTTTCGTTCCACAAAAGGGTTACAATACTTCACAAAAAATTGTAAAGATTAATAATTAAGCTATATAGAAGTGCAATATTAATTAAGTAGCCGCATATTGACCAAGCAGAAGATGAATCAGCAGAAACTCAACAAACATAATTGTGGGTACCCGAAATTTAGAACCATGGGCCCGAACGAGTAGCCCAGTCCTGGCAGCCCAAAGTTCGGACCCCTCATCTCTTATATTGATTCGGTCTCCCCCACGTTTCCACAAATTGGAAGTTATACGGGAGATGGAAAACGTGGAGAAACCCATCACCTCCACTTACCTACATGTACAGGTATATATTAAACCCTAGGTCCAGGGCAAAAGGACAAGTTGGATTCTCTGTAATTACTCTCCGGAGTATATAGAAATAATATCGACTGCACCACCGTGGACGTAGGCACATCCTTGCTGAACCACGTACATCCTTTGTTGTGTGATTGGCATCTTATATTCTTTATTTTTTTTCTTGATAATTGCTTCTCTCGTATTTATTTGTGTTGCATAACAATTGTCTCCACAATTGGCGCCGTCTGTGGGAAACGTTCATCTTTCCCTGAGAAGAGCCCATGTCAAGAAAGGAGTTTAAGATGTCTAGCCACAGCAGCATAGCTCCCCAAGCAGGAGACATTCAAGAGCCACCTGCTCCTCGCAGGATTAGGTCTGAAGTCCGACGTTCAGATCAGAGAGCCCGCCTGGAAAGACCAGCCTCAAAAGAAAGTCAGGGACCAGCGAGGTCCACACAGATATCGAGGTTGATTGATGCGTACGAGGCAAGGCTCTACGAGCAGAGGAAGTCTTCTCGCAGATACGAGGCTAAGAATGCTCGCTTGAAAAGAAGACTGGAAAGACTAGAGAGGGAGCTTCGCCCTGATAACAGGAGACGCCCATATCGCACTCCTATCCCTCAGGCGAGCAAATCTCGCAGCCGAGGAAGGATCCCTAGGCGGGACGAAGGAGGCGAGTCAGACGATGACCTCCGTGAACAGCTGCGAAGAGCTCGCCTCTACCAGAGCCCTGCTCGCAGCGACGAGAACATACGAAACATGGTCCGCAGGGAGATGGACCAGCATCCCGCTCACCACGGAACAAGATCAACCAGAGAACTCGCGAGGCGAGCTCTCAAAACCCAGATGAAGTCACCTTTCACTAGGGAAATCGAAGAGGAGGAAGCTCCCAATAAATTTTCCATTCTAAGGTTCAAGATTTACGACGGAAAAACTGATCCCATCGATCACGTCAGGCAATACCGACAGGCCATGACCCTCTGGAGTCACCGAGATGCCCTGATGTGCCGCATTTTTCCCTCAAGCCTTCATGATGTAGCACATAAGTGGTTCGAAAGGCTCCCCCACCGATCGATCAAGAATTTCAAATCCCTAGCCGAACTTTTTACGGCCCGATTCATTACCAGTAGCTCCCATCCCAAAAGGATGGATGCTCCACTAACAATGAAGAAAATGCCTCAGGAGACCCTCCGAGAATACGCGAAGAGGTACTGGGAGTTATTCAATGAGGTTGAGGACTGCGCGGAGGAAGTGGCAGTGGCCTCCTTCAAAATTGGGCTCCCTAGTTCTTCCCTCCTCTACCAGTCCCTGACGAAGAAGGAAGCTATGACTATTGACGACCTAATGGCCCAAATCAAGAAATACGCAAAGGTGGAAGATGTCACCCGCCCTAATACGGGAGAAAACAATCGAGCTAAGCTCACTACCAAGGTAGGTGAGAAAACTGAGAACCAGAGGAAATAAGGAAAGAACGGAGGCAAAAATGGCTCAAAGAACGGAGGGAACCATGACCCGTCGAAAGTATTCCAGGCGGTCAACACCGTCTTCAAAGAACCAATTTACAAGATTCTCGCGAAGATCAAGGATGAGCCATTCATCAAGTGGCCCAGGAAAATGATAGGATATCTCTCGAAGAGGAACAATGCATTGAGATGCGCTTTTCACAAAGAGGGAGGACACAAGACCGAGCACTGCAAAGCTCTTAAGTCTCACCTCGAAGAGTTGGCCCAGTCCGAGAATTTGAACGACTTTGTGGAAAAAAGGGCAGAGAAAGTGACTGCCAACAGAGAGGCGAGACCCGAAAACGTACTGGAGGATGATGTTGGACACAAGTTTGCAGTAATCCACGGAGTATCTGACGTCAAGAAGATACAAGGGAACTCAGCTCGAATGGAAATGAAAAAACTTACAGCGGTAATGCAGGCTTTTCAAATCGATCCAGCAAAGTCACAGTCAGGAAAGCGTCGACGAGCAGAGGACGTCAACTATAATAAGCATATTGTTTTCACGGATGAAGATTTGATGGGAGTAAGGACCCCACATCATGATGCCCTGGTTATTACACTCAAGATAGCAATCTTTGACATCGACAAGCTGCTCGTCGATCAAGGATGTTCATTCGAAGTAATGTACCTCGACCTATTCAGGAAATTGAAGTTGAGCGTCGCCGACCTAAAAGAAGCTATTGTTCCTTTGGTCAGCTTCGCTGGAAAAATGACCATGCCCTTAGGTAAGATAGTGCTGCCAGTTCGTGCTGGGAACGTCTCCAAGATGATTGAGTTTTTGGTAGTTGACATCGAATCACCGTACCAGGCCATCCTCGGCAGAGGATGGCTTCATGCAATGAAGGCGATCTCCTCGACCTACCATCAGAAGCTCAAGTATGTAAATGAGCGAGGAGTAATGGAGATCCACGACGACCAAGCGATGGCGAGGAAGTGCTTCATAGAAGCCATCCGACCAAAGCCAGAGAAGAAGGTCGGTCAACCCAGCGAGAAAGTTGAAGAGGGTGTGATACCTTCTAAATAGCAATTAAAGTATGGAAGACCTGGAGTAGAGGAGACCAGCCTCCTCCCCTCCGAGCGTGTCGTCGAGGACCTGGTAGAAGTTATAGCCGAAGTTGGTGATAGTAGCAGAGTCTTCTTGATTGGAGCATCTCTCACCGACCAAGAACAAAAGGAGTTGACGACATTGCTAAGACACAACATAAATGTTTTTGCATGGGAACCATACGAGCTGCCTGGCATCGATCCTGATATAGTCTGTCATCAACTGCACGTCGACCCCACATTCAAGCCAGTCACGCAGAAGGCACGGAGAACTACACCCGAGAATTCTAAAGCGGTCGAAAAGGAAGTCGAAAAACTGCTGGATGCAGGATCCATACGGGAAGTGCAATTCCCTAAGTGGTTGTCCAACCCAGTAGTTGTTCCGAAGAATAATGGGAAGCGGAGAGTTTGCATCGACTTCACTGACCTCAACAAAGCATGCCCTAAGGATAGTTTCCCCTCCCAAAGATAGACCAACTAGTAGATGCCACTGCAGCTCACGAGCGAATGAGTTTCCTGGACGCATACTCAGGATATCACCAGATCCCCTTGTATGCCCCAGACCAGGACAAAACGGCGTTCATCACGACAGTTGGGTTATATTGCTACAAGGTCATGCCATTTGGGCTCAAGAATGCGGGGGCAACCTATTAGCGGCTGGTCACAAAAATGTTCAAGGATAAAATGGGAGACACAATGGAAGTCTACATCGATGACATGCTCGTTAAGAGAAAGAAGAAGGAAAATCACCTCTCAGACTTGTCAAAGACCTTCGAAATCCTCAGGAAGTACCGAATGAAGCTTAATGCGAGCAAATGTTCCTTCGGTGTCCAATCAGGAAAATTTCTTGGATACCTGGTCAGTAAGAGAGGCATAGAGGCTAATCCAGACCAGATCGATGCAATCAACAGGGTACAACCCCCTCGAATAATCCGGGACGTGCAGAAGCTCACTGGAATGCTCGCCGCCTTAAATCGCTTCATATCAAAATCCTTCGAGAAATGCAAACTTTTTTCCAGCTTCTAAAGGGGAGTAAACTGATAGAATGGAGCCCAGACTGCTCACGAGCTTTGGACGAGCTCAACCCACCGCTGCTTGTCATACCACAGCAAATGGATTCTTTGTACCTGTACCTCTTGGTATCCAATCACACAGTCAGCTCTGCGTTAATATGTGAGGTTGCAGGAATCTAACACCCCATTTACTATGCGAGCAAGACCTTATTAGATGCCGAGCAAAGGTACCTACCATTGGAGAAGCTGGCCTTTGCACTGGTAATATCCTCGAGGAAACTGAAGCATTATTTCGAAGCCCATACTATCATCGTCCTTACATCGCATCCCCTTAAGGCTGTCCTAAGGAAAGAGGACTTGTCGGGCAGACTGTCTAAGTGATTTGACATCCAATTTCAACCAAGGACAGCTATCAAGGGTCAGATCCTTACTGATTTCATAGCCGAATTCACGGGCGAGGAACTCTCCGACCAACCTCAACCGACAAAGCAAAAGAAGAACCAAGCAACAGAAAGAACCTGGAAACTCTTTGTTAATGGAGCCTCCAACTCAAAGGGGGCAGGGGTAGGCATTGTCCTCATCACTCCAGAAAACACAATCCTCGAACAAGGAATCAGGCTTGGATTTGCAGCCTCCAACAACGAAGCAGAATACAAAGCCTTAATAGTCGGTCTCCAAAAGGCACAAACTCTAGGAGCGAAACGTTTACAGGTGTTCGGCGACTCTCAGTTAGTCTCCAATCAGATAAGTGGAGATTACAATGCAAAGGATAAAAGAATGGCAGCCTACCTCGCCTTAGTAAGAGAATTAATGTCAAGCTTTGAAGAGATCAACATCGAGCAGTTTCCCAGGGGGCAAAACAGTCACGCTGATGCCTTAGCAGCCTTGAGTTCGGCAGTTGACTCTGACCTTAAGAGGGTCATCCCCATCGATTTCCTCATTTGTTCGAGCATTAACCGCAACAACAAGTTACCAAACGCGGAACAAGTACTCCAGGTGGGATCAGCCCCCAGCTGGATGGACCCCTTAAGGGAATATTTAAAGGATGGCACGCTCCCAGATGACAAGAAAACAGCCCACCAGATAAGAGTCAAAGCTGCTCGCTTTCACTTATCCACAGGAGGCGACTTGTATAAGAAATCCTTCTCCGGTCCCTACCTTAGATGCATCCACCTAGGTGATGTCGAGCAAGTGCTACACGAGCTTCACGAAGGAATCTATGGAAGTCATATCGGAGGAAGGTCTCTAGCCTTTCGAGCAATGAAGGAAGGCTATTGGTGGCCATACATGCAAAAGGACTCCGCAGTATATGTTCGCAAATGCCTGAAATGCCAATTCCACGCTCCTATGGTCCACCAACCCGCCAGCGATCTGAAGTCCCTGTCCAGCCCATGGCCCTTCGCCCAATGGGGAATGGACATCGTGGGACCACTGCCTACCGCCGTCGGCAATCGCAAATACCTGTTGGTTGCGACTGACTACTTCACCAAATGGATCGAGGTTGAATCCCTGGTGAACATCCGAGATGCTGATATGATAAGGTTCATATGGAGAAATATAATCACTCAGTTTGGAATCCCCAGAACCATCATCACCGACAATGGAACGCAGTTCGAAAGTGGCCCCTTTCAGAACTTCTGTAACGAACATGGGTAATAGAGCTACCCCATGTTCTATGGGCATACCGAACCACTCCTCGGTGAGCAACAGGAGAAACCCCATTTTCGCTGACATATGGCATGGAAGCAGTCATCCCATTAGAAGCAGGTTTGCCAACAATGAAATCCAACCTTGTCGAGCAAGGCCTAAATGATGAAGCATTGCTCGCCGAACTCGGCCTAGCCGACGAGCGTAGAGAACTGGCCCTAGTGAAGCTTGCGAGCTATCAGCAACAGCTCGCAAAGCACTACCACAAAAGGGTTAACCCGAGAAGATTCCAAGTTGGGGACTATGTTCTAAGAAAAGTCCCGGGCAACGCGGTGAAGTCATCAGATGGCAAGCTAGGCCCAAACTGGGAAGGACCCTTTAAAATAACTAAAGATGACCTGCAAGGTGCCTATCATTTGGAAACGATGGAGGGCAGAGAGATACCACGAGCATGGAACGCAGCTAATTTCAAGAAATTCTATTTTTAGATTCTCAAGGAATTCTATTGTTGAATCTTTTTCTTGTATTTGTTATGTGAAAGGACAGTTCATTTCCCTTATTACTAATGAAATTAGTAACAGTTGCATTTCATCACACATCTTTTCCAAATCACAGGCATGATGGTCGATATAGCAGGGGAATACCCCTCCTCAGGTCATCGTCATGAAACACGAGAGACCTCTTAACATTGCCCCTGATAATATATAAAGCCTTACAGAGGATTCTTAGGCAATGCGACCAGATTTTATACTGGCCATCAAACCTACTTTGGTTGAGCAAAATCCTGATCGGATGAAGACATCCAATACCAGGTGTGTCCTCGCCAATTGCCCTACTTAGGCCTAAGGGAGTGTGACGACACAACCTAAAAGGTAAAATGGGGCATAATGGTATTTTGGTATTATACTGGACCGGGGGGACACTTGTATGACAAAACAAAAAGGAATATGAAGCAACAAGAATACAAAAAGATTGGATGAACACGTTTAGTCGGCAAAATTGCCCAAAACACGAACTTTTCATTAATCCCTTATATTTACAACAATGATAATACATGTTTAGTTGGTGAAGCTCGCCCAAAGCATTTACATTATCAAGGGTATAAAAGAATAACAACTTGCAAAAACTTATAGGGGTGGAAGCCTCTGAGTAAGATAATTAGCCACTCTAGATCTTCGTCCGTCATCTGGAGCAGGGGCTAGCTCTTCCACAACCTCATTTGCGTCCAACTCCAATAATTGTCAAGGAATATCATCGATGGGGATCCATCGATCGTCCCTCCTGAATGGGTTGAGCATCAGAGTGGAGGAAGACATCTCGTGACGATAACATAACACCGAGTTCCTCGGGACCTGCAGCTCTTTCAAGGCACTTAACCACCCTTTGATGAAAGAAAGTTCCTCGAACTCAGATAGTCTTGTTGGAGCATCTAGCCAGCCTTGATCATAACCATTAGCCCACGCTTGCCGAGGACCTTTCTTGAATAAGTGCTGCAATCGGGTGACGTCCCTTTGAAGCCCAGCAGCAATTACATATGCTCGCCGAACATCATCACGGAGCTCTTCCATCTCCTTATCACGCTGTTCTTCTACTTCCCTGCTCCTTCCCCTGGTGCTCCTACCAGCTCGCGGGAGGGGAGGACGAGTGGAAACTCGCGGCATAGGAGGAGTATATCCAACTCGCGACGACAAGGAGCCTTGCAGAACTGCTAAAACAGTGCTCAGCGCATGCTCCCTAAGTTGTAAGACTTCCCTCCTCAGGTCTTCATTCTCCTGCTGCTGGCACTCCCCAACTTGGTTGATCTCGGTGACCTCAAGTAACTTAGCTCTCAGTACATTAACTTCATCTTGCACTGAGGCACCAATGTCTTCCATCTCCTGGAGCCTGTCCTTCAGCTTAGCCACTAGCTCGGACTGCTCCTTATATTTCTGATTTCTAGACCTAAGAGACTTGCAAAGTTTGACAAAGGCCTGGCGAACTTCAGGGCTCGCATTGGGACCGAGGGTCCTACCCAATTGGGAAGTAGCAGGAATGTAATCATCCACATCGACTAACTACAAATAAAATAAAGATAGAGGAGAGAAAGAGATCAGCACAAGCAAAAATGAAGCCTTTTCATTAATAAGGGTCGAGGTTACATCAGATTGAAGGAAAAAAAATTTACAGACTAGAAAAAGCAAAAATACAAGAATAGTCCTAAATGTAGATTAACTAGCAACCTCAGGCTGCCCAGAGGTGGCTGGCTCCTTCCCCTTGTCAGCAGCAGCGGAGGCATCCCCCTCTCCAGGGATGCCCTCAGTCGCCTGGGCAGGACAAACACCGATAGGAATTGTCTGAGAGAAAAGATCAACACCCTCGATGGCAGGGGCAGGGGCTTCTTCGTCCACAGTTGGCTTCAGACCCGAGTCATGCTCGTCAAATAGAGGAGACTCAGCATCAACACCAACAGCTAAGAGGGCCTTGTTCCAGCCCTTCTTGAAGTTCAGACGGCTGATGTAGCCTATCTGAACCTCGGCGTCTTCGTAAGAAGAAGTCCACCCGGATTTGTATAAATCCTCCTTGATGTTGGCTACCTGGGACTCTTTCTCCTTTAACTGCTCGGTCAGAACCTTATTCTCCTCCACGACATCCAGCTTGCTCGAGCAGACTAGGTCATAGGCCTGCCTCAGCTCGTTCAGCTCCTTAATCGTCGCATCCCTCTCTCGATTAGAATTGATGAGGGCCAGATCAGAGGAAGCTCGGGCGGCATCAGCAGTCTTTAAATCAGCCTCCAACTGAGAACCCCTGACTTTCAGAGCGGACTTCTGCTGCTCCAGCTCACCATTCCTTCTCACCAACTCATCGCGAGAGCGATAGAGCACGGCGAAGTCAGTCACAAACTGCCAGAAATAAAAAAGAGATCAAGAAGGAGAAACAACTAAAACTTGTTAAAGAATTGAAAGATGGATAGGATCTTACCAAGGCTAGCCTCTGGCTAGCTTATAGGGCCAATTGATCAGACCCCAGCGCCCTCTGGCGATCTGCAGGGAGAACTGCTCTCTCGAGGAGCGCAGGAGCCAGCTGAGGAGAAATGGCAACTGAGGCCCCCTCGGGCAAAGCAGACACCGGGACCAAGGCTTGCCCAGCCTTCGTCCTTGACTCCATCTTTCTCCTCTGTTCCTCTTTATCTTTCTCCTTCTCCATTCTCTTCCTCTCCTCCATCCTCTTCTTTTCCTCCACCTTCTTTCTTTCCTCCTCCTTTTTTCTCTCCCTCTCTCTCACCTGCTCTTCCTCTCTCCTCTTCCTCTCTTTCTCCTGAGTAGAATATCGAGAATCAGTAGCCACGGCCCCAGAAGTAGACTTTTGTTTCTTTGACCTTTGTACAAGAAGCACGTGGTCCTCATCATCATCTCTAATCAAGTTCTTCCTTGGAGGCATCTCTTCACCTGAACTGCTGGAAGTGCTCGACGATCCTCGAGCTTCAGAATCCTCCTCACAGTCAGAGGAACTGCTACTGTCAAAGCTCCCTTCACCCAAATTACTCGCAGCTCCTGCAGGCTCACTTTCAGAGTTGCTCTCCTCTTCGTCCAACTGGATAGGCTCAACAGTAGTCTATTCGAAGGAATCGAACTCTGGTACACTATCCACAGGTCGTTCTATGAAGTTGGATCCAACGTTCTTATACTCGAGCAAAAAGGCAGCAGACCTGGGATGCTCGCCGTCACCCAGAGGCTCCCTGATATTCCAAGCTTTTACCAACTCCGAGATACGAACCTCGTTGAGAGAAGGCTCCAAATTCTTTGACCTCTCTGTGGAAGAAAAAGCAAAGAGGGGTTAGAAAAGTCACAAATCAGCAAAGGGTGAAACAAAAGTACAATGTCTACCTATATATTCTTCTCCGTAAAAAGGAACAGTGAACCTCTCCGACCTCGACCCTTCAAATTGGGGAGAGAACTGCCAATTTCTAACAAGGAAACCTTCTTGCCAGTAGTCCTTATGGGAATCAGGTAGGTTTACTACCTGTAATACCCCGTATTTTTATGATATATTAATTTGGGGATTTATTAAATTTAATGTGAGTAAATTATTTAATAAAAATCCGGAAATTAATTATGTTATAATTATTAACGTGACGAGAGTTAGTAATTATGGAAATTATTGAATATTACTAATGAGCAAAGTAATATGTAATATTGGTTATATTGAATGTCACGAGTGAATAAAATGACAATTTTGGAAATTTAGTCGGGACGCGCCCGTGTCGCGTCGGGACTAAATATTGATAAATAAAAGTGAATATTTTATAAGTCATTCCTATGGTCATTTTGAGTGCGCCAACACGTCCGAAAGGATCGATATAGTCAGAAAAGTGTACCCGGGGGTTTAGTTTGGGTCTCGGGGCGTTTTGGACATTTCACCTTTGTGGGTAATTAAACCCACGAAAATCAGTAATCTATATCATCCATTTAGGTTAGTCAGCTAGGGTTAGAAAACTCAAACACAAGAACGACTATAGGAGAGGAAGGAGAGAACTCTCAAGGCAAATTCAAGGCCCGAAATCCACCCGTTTGCACCGCAACCACCACCAACGCGTAGATCGCGCAACGGGCTACGCAACCACACCAAAAACATCTGCAAATCAGAACACCAAAAATCCCAGGCAAGTGTTTATCTTGCTTATTTCGTTGATGCATCTTTCATATTAGTGTAGGAATGATTAGGATGAGTTTTATGGAAGAAAACCTAAGATTTGAGATAGGAATCGCATGTAGTTATGGTTAAAATGATAATTCTGGAAACCCTTGCCATGTTGAGGAATTTACCCACAAAATTATGATTTTTATAAGAAGAAAATTCTGGAAAAGATGGATTAGAACCATGTTAATGAAATTTTAGGGTTCTTGAAGTTATATATGAATTTGGGGCTTGTTAATCCATGTTTAATAGTAGAAATCTACATGCTTTACGTAGGAAATGCATAATATCATGTTAGGATGTTAGTAGTACAAATTTTGAGACGTTTGGGATTGTAAAATATGGATTTGGTGTAAGTTAGAAGATGAAACCCATAACTGCAATTCTGCAGATTTCGCAGACCTGCTTGATCGATCGATCGAACCCAGAGCTTCGATCGATCGAAGGTTCGATCGATCAAGCCCCAGAGCTCGATCGATCGACCCCTCCTGGCAGACTCCTATTTCCTTTTTAAATGAGTTAAATTCAAATTATTGTGAGATAATTCTTAGGCATCCTTAATAAAATGTTTTGGGAAATAGGGAAGACCAGTGGGACATGTGAATAGATTTTGGGACCCTTGATGTCGGGCAAAGATTATATTTTGGGATAATTACATAAGGGTCGGTAAATTTATGATTTAAAGAGAGAGACATGTAAGAGAGTTACTTTGGGACGAATGTGTATAACTACTGAATTTTGTACTTGGGAGGATAGAATCCATGAGCGTTATATAGTAAGTGGAAAAGTTCCTCAAATTAAAGAAAGATGTAAATGGTTATACGTGATAACTAAATAATGAGAAATAAATACAAATGTAGTAAATTATGGGAATTGAGAATATACCCATTATTGATATGGTAATATTAGTATAGTTATATGATTGTGTATGCATATACTATCTATGTGTGAAAATCATGCCCACCCTACTTGTTATCCCTAAGGTTTTCGCTCTGGGACAGTCTTATCTTGATGGGACCTTTATGGGGGATATTGACTTGTACCCTAGAAGATAGATATCCTTGGTACAGGCTATCGGAATGATAGTTCAGACGGTCCTAAGAGACGCGGGTATGTGATTTCCTCTTAGAGACTTGGAATCTACGCTTCGCCTCGTTTTGTTTGTGAATAGATATCCTTGGTACAGGCTGTCGCAGTGACAGTTCAGACGGTCCTAAGAGATGCAGACATATGCCATCCTCTTAGAGATTTGGAATCTATGCTTCGCCTCAATATTGTTTGAGTACGTGTTAATACAGTTCGAGAGTGATTCCGAATTTGTATTCCCTTAGTACGAGTGATACGGGGATTGGATAGTAGAGTATGCCCGCACCATAGTTGTTATTTGGGGTGCTGTTGTGATATATATATATTTTATGAGTAGTTAATATATATATGAAATTCTGAAATCTGGAACTGCCTACTGTGATGTGATATGTAGGACGTGGTGGATGACTCAAATTATTAATACTTGTTTTGAGAAAGTATAATATGACACTGGAAAACTTTATTGATTTATAAAGTTAAAATGAGAACTTTGGTTACTAATTGAAATATCCTTTTCAAACAATTGAATCGTCAAATTTTGAATCCTGGGAATAATCTAAGATAAGTTAAACCATTGGGAAAGAATAGCATGTTATATGATGAGATAGACCATTGGGAAGGTTAGTGCGATAGGTGTGCACATTAGAAGAGAGGTGAGAATTTCTCAAGAGAGAGTCACACTAATATGTTGTTGCATTGGCCTGTATCAATTTAAATACTTGCTAAACAATTTTTAAATCATATACACTATCGGGATCTAACCCGTTTCTCTCTCTCTCTCTCTCTCTCTCTCTCTCTTGTATATATATGTATGTACTACAGGTGCCCAGCCACAGGGGCGTCTTGCTTAGGATCCCTTGGAAGGAACGTGCTGCAGCTTATGTGGGAGTTGCAGGCCACTTGTTTAGACGAGTTCATCTACTTGATTCCATTCCTATAATTCTCAATTATTGGGGCATGTGTCGCCCTTTCCACTATTTATCTGTTTTGTTGGGACATTTATATTTCAGTTATTCCTAGTACAATTACTTTGGGATTTATTCAGCATGTATGATTTACATTAAGTTTTAATGTTGGGATTTTGGATGTTGAATGCTTAAAGTATTTGGATTATGTTCCTGGTTAACTGTTGTATGATTCTTACTTATTGAAAATGTTGTTACTAATTAAATAAAATAATTTTCCTTTAAAAATAAAATTGGTCAGAAATGTTGAAAAATGGTTTTGACACTTAGCTTAATTAATTAGGGTGTTAATTTGGAAAAGTTATTTTTACGACAGTGATGCTAAGAATGAACCAACTGCTCACCTTGATTTTAATTTAATAAAGGAGTGATCGGCCGGTATTTAATTAGGCGGGGTGTCACAGGTGGTACCAGAGCATCAGGTTCTAGTGTCCATAGGATCTGTACGGCTTATTTCGCTTTCAGCTTAACGTTATTGCTATAGAGCCCTATTATAGGATGGTTGTATTCTTGCTTTCAAGTTTATGTCTTCAGCTATTTGAGATTTGATAATGACTGTATACTAATAAACTTCTTCACGTTTCAGATGCCTCCGAGACGTGCACCGAAGGATAGACATGCCCGGGTCGAGCAGCCAGCAGCTCCGGCACAAGGCACTATGAATGCTAATGAAGTAGCCGCCATTGTTGCTCAGGCGGTGAATGCCGCGCTAGCTGTAGTTCAGCAGGCTCCACCCCAGATTCAGGCAGTGGCGCCAATACCAGCACAGCTTCCATCTGCATGGGAGAGGGTTAGGGATGCTTTTCAGAAGGCGCATCCCCCTGAGTTCTCTGGTAGCTCAGATATCGTCACAGTCAGCCAATGAAAGAAATACATCCAGCGGCATCTTCGCATGTATGAGTGCACCGACGTGCAAAGGCAGTTATTGGCTTCCTTTAAGCAGGTAGGGGCCGCTTTGCAGTGGTGTGAGTCCACTACCATATTAGAGGAGAGGGACACAATCCCTATTCAGTTGTTCTGGGAGCGGTTTGACCGCAAGTACTTTCCACCCGCCGTGCAGACTGAGATGAGGCGAAAATTACTGAATTTGAAGCAGGAGAACTCTACCGTAGCTGAGTATGAGGAGGAGTTCACGAGACTTCTCACCATCGTGCCAGATGAGGCACTCACTGAGGGCAAGAAGATTATGTTGTTTATAGACGGGTTAGCTTGGAGGATCCGTCAGCATCTTATTGGGAATCTATCTCTGAGTACTTTTACTGATGTACTCAATGCTACGTTACTACATTGCCAGGATCACCGCTTCCATCTGTAGGGAAGAAAGAGAGCAGGAGAGTCCAGCCAGCAGGGCATGACCGGGGGTAATAGTGCTAGTGGGGCACCATCTCATGGACAGACTCGTCAGCATGAGCAGAGTTCCCATCAGGGGGACCCTGCTAAGCGATTCCATTCAGGTGATTCCAGGCAGGGATTTGGGGGTTATAGGCAGGGTCAGCAGGGCCAGCCTAATCATCAGGGCCAGCAAGGCCAACACCGACAGCAGGGCCAACAGGGCCAACAGCGTGTTCATCAGGGCCAGCAGTGCTAGTGGCGGGGAGGTAACGGCCAGCAGGGCCATGGTCAGCAGGGTCAGAGGGGAGGCAACTTCAAGGGCAATTTACAATTAGGTCCCTTGAGAACAATTTTTAAACATAAAAGGACAATTTACAATTAGGTCCACTTGCTATACCACTAGCGTGAATTTGTACAAGAAGAGAATTAGTGGACCTAAGTATTTAACATTTGTCAAAATTCCTTTAGTGTTTAAAATTTGTTTGTGAGGGACCTAAGAGTACTTTCTCCTAGTTAAAATTATGTACTTTTGACTTGTTTAGTCGAAGGAGGGAAAGTACGAAAAGCATTAAAAAGGCACGAAAAGCGTTAAAGACGCAAATTTTTTATGTATTACGCTAAACCAAGTGAACCTTAAGGCGTTTTGGTTTCAAAAAGCCTTAAGGGGTACCTCATTTCAAACACTGTTGCAAATCGACACAATATATTTCATGGAAAATTGCATAATGCAAATTGACACTTTTTCCATGCAAGTCAACACATTTTTAATGAAATTGATGTGATATCTAATTATTTACAAAAACTAAGATTAAGTCTAATATCTTAATTATCAAACTGGGGTAAGAATATAAAATTAAGCTCAAAACTAACTACACAGATTAATCCACAGAAATTGAAATCACAATCATCAAAACTTTCTAACTCTAATGGATCTAATAACGATGACGAAGACGCGCATTCGTTCAAATCCAGAAAACCTCCCCTAGTAAAAGTTGATTCTAACCATAACAACTCGTCTTCGTAGTGGAAAATTTTACCCTAATTTGAGACCCTCGGTTTCGTTAATTCTTTCTTCGTTGGCTATTTGAAACCCTAATTCACACTTATCTCATGCAAATCAACAACCGTAAACACATTTCATGGAAAAAAAAACCTTTTTCCATGCAAAACGACAATATTTTTGTCAAGCTGAGGCATTGTATGTTTAAAAAGCGTAGAAGTGTATAAAATCAAGTTATACAATTAAGCTCAAATACTAACTACACATCAAAAAATAAATCAACAGAAATTTAGTGAACGTAACAAATTAACAATACAACAGAGCCAAAAAATCTCATTTATTAAAGGATAGTTCAACTTTAGGCCATTTATTTTGAGAATCGCTCAAAACTTTCATGCAAATTCACACCTATTTCATGCAAAGCAGCAACTATAGACACATATTTCATGAAAAAATACATTTTTTTCCATGCAAATCAACATTTTTTTAAAAATAATTGGCACAATGCATAATTATTTGCAAAAATTAGGGTTACGACAAATATCGTATGATCAAATAACACATAAACAACATAATAAATCAAGTTAACTTAGACATCATTATAACAAACATCTTTTTGAAAAACTCACTTAGTAAATAATAAATCAACAGAAATACAATAAACATAACAAAATAAATACGAAAAACTCACTGAGTAAAGGATTGTTGTTCAAGTTTAGGCCGTTTACTAATATCACGATCATCAAAATTTTGTGGCTCAAACACTGATGACAAAGAGGCCTCATTCAAATCCAAAGAATCAAACCAATCATCATTTGATTATGACGATAATATATCATCTGCGTAGATATATTGCTGTAACCCTGATTTGAAACCCCTCGCTCCGTTTCTCCATTCGTTCGGTTTCTGTTCATTGTGTTCTTAGATTATGAAACTTTGGAAGGAGCGAAAAATGAATGGGGAGCTTTATATATTTGAGGTCAAGGTGGTATTCTTCATCACGTCATTAGTTTTAAGAAAAATAAATAAATCTAATAATATAAAACATAACATAATTTTGATGTCTCTTTAGGGAGAAATGACACCTCTTTTGCATTTAATGTTCACTAGTTGTGCCCACGTGCGTTGCACATGTGGCCGTTTCGAGATATTAATCTTCCACTGCAAATCTGTTAAGGACAAAGTAATAAAAATACTTGTAATATATTATGTAGAATTTGTTTTGTTAGAATATAACATAAAGTACCTAGTACGAAGCATCAATCATTACCCCCAAAACCAAACCTCCATTCAACTGTAAGCTATACAAGATATTCCTGTGAATACTCTAAATCTATCACAAACGAACTCAAATCTCCCTACTCAAAAGCCGGAAGAAATACACACAAACATGTATGTATATATAATCCGAATAAATATATCACAATGAAATTAGCTTGAAATGATTTATAGTGAAATATCATTAAAAAAAAAGAAGTTAAAAAAGCTAATTCCAAATCGCAGTTATTGAAAGATGACATTTGATAAAGACAGTATGTAATCCTAAAAACTTAAAATTTAATGCTTAAATATGTAATTTTTGACGTGTGTTAGGATTCAAAGGTTCTTCTTCCTCTTTAACTTTATGAGCGACGAACGTGGATGACATTATCCGAAGAACCTTTGTACAACATTCTTGTTCCGTTACATAATCCAATTGATGGATTTATATTGCGTAGAAGAATGATTGGACAATTATGTTTAAGTTTCAATGCGTGTGGTGGCAATCCATTCGGCATCAAAGAATTTAAAAAAAAATATTGGTAATAGTTGTGTGTGTCATCCACAGCTTCATCAAAGTTATTTAATGTCTTCAATTCTCCCGGGAACATATCAATCATCATATCATTGAGTGAGTCTACGTGCTCGTTTGTTGTTGGAAGAATTGCTCGATCTGTCAAGAAGTTTGATGAGTTAGCATTTCTATTTAATAATGGAAAGATAACGTCAATGAGAGACTGTTCGGGGCTCTCATCATGTGTTGATGCTTCCGTCCCATTGCCAATCCTTAGAAGGAAATCTCTAAGTGAAGAATTAATACCCAAATGTTTAATTACTTAATGATCACTATGAAGTTAAACAGGGCATTAGTTCTTTTTAGTCATTACATTTTCATAATATGATGGATGGATTACCATTCTTAACATATCAATACAACAACTTTCAAAGATAAATTACGTGAGACAGAGAAACTGGATTCATGTTCATTGAATAGAAATTATAAAATAACAAAGAGAATCCATTCGGTTAATAAGTATGGCCAAACCTAAGTTTTCAAGAAATTAAAACAATTTACTCAACAATAAGATGAATTGAAAACAACAATTGTAAATTAATTTTAAAAAATTAAAAAAAATTATGGTACTTGAGTAAATGCAATGTATTCCATAAGTATCCATAGACCATTAACTAAATAAGTAACACCCGGTACTAAATATTAAGAGCAGGGAAGAACAAACTGAAATTCTTTTAACACTATGTATCTAAAGATGCTAAAGATACAGTTTGGACTCATTTTGCTCACTTATTTTGTTGTTCTTGGAATTTATGTTTTCCTTAGCTGGGGAGTTACAACCTGAACCGATGTAAGACTTAATAAGAAGAATATATGTATGCAGAGAGACAAAATGAATACATTGAACTATACAGTGTGAAAAAATTCCAACATAGATTTAATTGGAATTAAATTAGATTACAAAAACACTAACAATCAAAAGATTTTAGATTTTGAATTCTAAAACCAAAAATCTAACTTTATGGTATCTATTTAAATAAATAGAAAACCAAAAATATTCCTTTTATTCCTCTCCATTGACGATTTTACCTAAACATGTTATGTGTAATTTGAAATAGAACATTAAACTTAGATAAAGAGTAACAATAGCTACTTAAGAAATATTATTACTTTATAACACAACTATACACCAAATTACAAATTAATTATGAAGTTGAGTTTTAATCAAAGCGGAAGCATGTAGGAGTTTGTGTTTGGTACATTTGATCAAACATAGCATACACACACGATACATATAACATAAACCTAAGACATATACAACAAGATAGTAAGAAGAGAGAACTAAACATCATTATCTATCGAATAAGCACAAAAAAATGTCAATTGAAATCATCTTAAAGCATATGATAGGTTAATACCTCCAGTAGAAATAACTCACAATCAATCCTCAAACTTTTCTCCTTGACAAACCACAATGAGACATTTAGAATTCATATAACTACAAAAGAGGTACTACAAAAACTCTGGTAAAAAGACTTCTTCCGAGTGGTTGAAGCGATTTATGGGGCTCATCAAATGGGTAAAAAATTAGGGGATGTTAATATGGAGTATAAAATTTGTTTGTAATTGGATATGGGAAAGGCAATTTTCTCAGGCTTAATAATGACTCTAGAATTAAGGATTTGTTAACCAGCAAAAGCCCCTGGAGATTTGAAAATAAACCAATCTCTTATTGAATTAGCCCTGTAACCCCACAAAGTCAATACAGGTAAATTTTGGCAGTTTGAAATTCCCCTAGGTTATTATCCTCTGAAATCATTTTTCGACGGGTCCATAGTTTGTAAAGTGAAATTTTCCGTGAGTGACACTATGCTTCCTAATCTGTTCTCCGATTCCCAAAACTCTTTCAGCTTCTCAAATTCAAACCCTAAATCTACACTCAATTTGTTAGTGCTTTGATCAACATACTGAATATTAGAGCATACATCAAGGGAATTTCCTATCTCACCAGTTAAATTATTACTCCAAATATTCACAACAATCAAGTTGTCACAAATTCTAGGAAAATGTATAGAATTCCACCATGAATTATATTAAGTGAAAGATGTTAATCTCAATAGTAAACCAACTTAGAAGACAACACATTATTATATTATGCATCCACTAAGGTTGATTTCGCTGAGAGAATCCTATCTTTTCTTGCTAAAATTCTAGTTACAGCAGCAGCTACTGTTCTTGCTTAGTTGTCCATCCGTGCTTACTCCTCTGTGCCAGCCAGCTGACAGGTATTTGTAAGCAATAGCAGCAGCTGATGTTGTTGCCAGCCTGTCATGCATGTGGGCGATATCGACTGATGACTAAATCCTATTTAGGACTCGAAGGCCTTCATGGTATGACTAAATCCGCATGTGGGACTTTGTCTTCAGGTGCTTTTTCTGTTTGACCGCGTCCGTAGAGTGGTACTAAGGTTTATTCTGTAATTTCAGCCTTGCACACAGGGCATTGAGGCTGTTGGTGATCTTGGATTTCAGCAGATACACTTGGGTAATGAATTCATTTGTAAATACAGGGTAGCAATAGAGGTGGTTATAGGGTCTTGAACCATGTCTAGGCAGATGTTACAATCGAAACCACTGTTCGCATTATTTTTCGTTAATTTGGTGGATTATTTTCTAACGCTTTCGACTTGATATTGGTCTACTTTTCTACCAAACCAAAGAAATGGGATTCTCATCATTGACTTTATTAATTGGGTACCTAACCACTTGTCGCTTTTTCTTACTACTATAAAAAATTAAAATGCCATTCACCATTTTTATAACTTACCAATCAGATGTACCCTACACTAATGATGTGGGAAAATAATCTTATCTCTGATGTAGGCGAAAGGCGATAGTATTTTGCCAAGTGCTAAATTTTCAGGACTAAATAAATGGGACAATATGTGCCAAATCTTCATTATACTAAACAATTTAGATCGCAACCTATAAAACTAATGCCAAACGCATCCCTATTCTCTCTATATACGTATCCATCTAGTCTCCCATATATATGAATCCAACAATTATGGCATAATGAAAATAGTTTGAAAAATGTAGGTTAAAAAAATATATATTCGGCTAATATAAAAATAAATTATGTATCAATACGTAAGTTTGTGCGCGAATGTCATTTTAAACTTAGTGGCCCCAAAATTTCACTCACTGAGTATCCAATCGCTCCAAACAAGCCCACTAAATAATGAATCATCAAAGTCTTTGATTATTTTGGTTCGTAGGTTGTTTCATTTATCATGATATCAGAAAGTTTAATATGTATACTGCAATGACGTAATTTTGTTTATCCAAACAATTATGTTCTTCCTTACTTTATAAAAATTTGGGTTTCTACTTGGTTCTACTCTATAATTTGTTATACACGCGTAGTTTGTAAATACACTCCTTTTACAAAACTATATCACCTGCATTTCTTTCACTATTAGGTACCATGTATATATACATTTGTATTTTATAATTCGCAAATCGGATACCCAAAACAGAAAACGGAGATAGAAATATTTAAAAAAAAAGACATAGATGAATATTATCAAACACACGATATGCAATGGATTTCATTCATGCTAACTAATTTTAATTGCCCAACACTTATAAAACAATAATACATAATTGGATCAAGGCATATACTCCAACCATGTATATAATTATTTATTTATTTTACAAAAAGGTATTTGAGATTAGAAAATTGTTAGGCAAACATATGAATGATTATCATCACGATTGTGACGGACCTTACTTTTTCATTTTTGTCAACATAAGAGAATCTTATATATATCAGTTTCTAAATGATAAGTAAAATAGCAATGATACATTAATCAATTGCAATTACCTCGTAAACCAAAGTGGGTTTCCTTCACTATGAGATGGACAATCCAAGCTTTGACCACAAATATTGATAATATCCTAAAAAGTTTCAAAGGAAATATATGACCATTTCGAATATAAATTATAGGAAATATTTTCAATGTGGTATTAATGGGTAAAGCTAACCACGCTCCAAAAAATCTTAAAACACTCCAAATACTTTTTGAAATACAAACTTGCTCTTTGCTCTAAAGATCAAACAAATACTTTTTTATTTTTTAATTTTTTTTCAATAAAGAATACTATTTTAAACTGTTTTTTCAAATATTTTTTTATTTTTTAAAATTAAAAAATAACTATTTTTTTATCAAAATTATTATGATAGATTTAAAAACCTTTTTTTTATTTAAAAAGTTGTTATAATAGCTTTAAAAAAGTTTATTTTAAGTTAGATTTTAAAACTGTTTTTTTTTTTTCCAAAAAAAAATGTTTTTTTATATAAAATTGGGAAAAAAATTAAGAAATAAAAAAAATGTTCTTTATATTGAAAACTGTTTTTTATATTGAAAACTGTTTTTTATATTTTTTAATTAACACGATCACGACTCAAATAAAACGCAATGTGACATGGAGTCATATATTTTTTAATACCGGTGGCGAGGACCATTATTTATTATTTCAAAAATAATATTTTTACTATTTAAAAAAATGGTTCGCGCCAGCTGTAAGCATAGGCGGTCCAACCACCTATACATACCGCTGGCAAGGACCATTTTTTTAGTACGTTGGTACTCGTCAACGGTATGTATAGGCGGTATTATAAAACATTTTAAATAAAATGTACAAAAAAAACAGTTTTAAACAATTTTTTAAGTGCCTAAAGATTTTATTTTAAAAAAAATATTTTAAGTAAAATCCAAGCATGCGAGTGTTTTAGGAAAATTGTTACAAAAATTCTAATATTTACAAAAATTGTTTTATAAAATAAAAAGTCAGTAGTTCCAAAACAATAACTATTAGAATCTTAATTTTTTTTAAATAAAATCTTTTGGCACTTAAAAAATTGTTTTAAACTTTTATTTAAAACAGTTTTTTTTATACATTTTATTTAAAATGTTTTATAATACGCGATCAAAATAAAATTAACATGACATGGCACGACACACCTCAAAATCTTAATTTTATGTAAAATGAATATGACACATATGAAAGTTGAAGCACCTTATACCTTTGACTTGCTTAAGTCTATATTGTATAAGTGCTCAACTAATTTGGAAATAGTGACAAAATTGGTTGTCTATCCTAGAATCCAAAGAACCTCAGAATCATTCTCTCTAATCCTCTTCAATAATCCAAGAAGGTATAAATTGAATCACACTACACACAATTAGAAGTGCATACATGTGTATATATTGCTTAAATTGAGTGTGTGTTAAATTCCCCTTAAAATGTTGTTTTAATAATTTTTTGGGAATTTTTAAACATTTTTAAACAATTTTAAAATAATGTTTTCATTAATAAAAATGTGTTTATAATATTTGTGGGGTTAATTTTCTATTTTGAAAACTTCAGTTTTCATTGGAATGTTTGTTTGGGTAGAATGTAAATGCGCTAGAGACTTCAGGGTGCTGCTTGTAATTAAGTTTGACGCGCGTTTGTGAGCCACTCACAAGCCAACACTTGTCACTTGCCTGATGTATCTGTTTGTGTTTGTTATGTGAGAGGGTTGGATGGTGCATTGCTGATCGTTGGATCAAAACTTATCGATGGTTTGCATGTGTTTTTAATCAATCCTGGTGCTATCTCTATGAACCAATCACAATCATCTTAACCACCGCTATTTCATAACCCTTGGATCAAGTCAAAGTTAGAAAGACTTGATCTCAGCCCTTGATTGCCTTCGTCGTTCAACAATCTTCCCTCTCTCCTATATAAACCCTCCACTTCTCAGCCTTTCAAGACTTTTGGGCATTCGTCATTTCTGAGAGAAAAAATAGAGAGAAGAGAGAAGTGAGAGAGAAGAGAGAAAAGAAAAGAGAGAAGAGAGAGAAAAGAAACTGTGTTAGCCAAACCCTAACCCTAACCCTAAACACTTCAAACTCTGAATCAAACCTTCGTTTATATAACACCCCAAACACAACCTTGAGTGTTTGAGAGAGAGTGGTTTGTTCATATTGAAGCTGTAACCTCTTTGTCTATGATCTTGTTTACAACTTAAACATTCGTGTGAAGATCTGTATTTCGCTTTCATAGAAACTATAGATCTACACTCCGCATGTTACATTTCACTAGATCTGCATATTTCTTTCTTGATTTAAGAAAATCTTTACTGATTTAGTTTTGAAAATGTTTTATGGTTTCTATTCTTACGAAACTTAACCTTGACCTAGTTGGATTCACACTTGGAGATTTTCAATCTCAAAAATATTTTTAAAACCGAGATTGATTAAGATCTTGACCGATTTAGAAGCGAGATATCCGTGGAATCTGGGTTATATTAAAGGTCAAAAAGGTTTTTAGTTCTGTAATAAAGAAAGAAAACAAAATCACAGCATATAGTCTTTATATGTAATTTTTCTAGGACTGTCTGTAAAACTAAGTGTGTGTGAGTTCATGCATGTTGATAGGAATCACTTCACAAACACTTAACACACTACTACACTGGAAGTGTTGTGAATAAGATCAAAGATCATTGAGTCGACGTAAGGAAGCTAAAGTGATTCGTATCGAATATTGCATATTTCCTCCCGTTATCCTTATGCATTCTAGCTCTTTTACGGTCCTAAATGCCTATATTTATGCTCATTAACTAGACAACCTTGGATTTGGATATATACATGCTTTGCAGGGGTTATTTGTGCTTTTGTAGGTATTGGAACGCTAAAAGTGAGGATCCGTTGCATTTCGGAGAAGTTTCGTCGATGGACGCTACTTCAAGGGCTTTTTAGTCAATTCACATTTCTTATCCGGCTCATGTTAATTCCACGGATGCGTAGTTCATTTAGTTAGCATCGTGTGGCCGCAAACGGTGCGTCGTTTGGAGTTCGGACGAAGAAGCTAGGCTCGTTTCCGTAATGGACCTTTTCCCCCTCATCATGGACCAAATGCAGCCTGAAAACAGAGTACCGGTCGACCGCGTACAAGGGACCGGTCGACCGCGGTTTCAACTTTTGCCGTGGGAAGGAGACAGTATGCTTTGGCTTAAGGGACCGGTCGACCGCCCCCCTGCGACCGGTCGACCGGTAGTGCCAGATATTTTGGGCTCTTTCCTCTTTCTTTCCTTTTTCCCTTATCTTTTCCCACTTACTATATAAACCCATTTTTGGTTTTAATACCAGATATACACGATTTTAGGTTAGTTTAGCTTAGGGTTTGGGGTTTTTGCTTGGTTCTTCTTCATTTCTCTTTGGTTTGACACCCCATTTGGATTGTAAGTTGACTATTATTCTCCCCTACCATTGAATATAGTTGTATTTCTTCATTTCTTGCTTTCTAGTTAATTTACAAGCTTTGTAATTTAGGTTTTCTTGCTTTATTTACACGCTTTGATTTACACGCTTTCTAGTATAGATTTACCGCGTTTATTTACCGCTTTCCATTTATCGCGTTTTTAACATGCTTTCTAGGTAACTTAAATTAGGTTGTGTTTGAATTGAACTCACTCGGGTTGACGCGTTGCTTTGCTTTGGTGATGGAGTTTACGGGTCTATTTCTGGTGCGTTGTCCTAGTTTTTACGCCTAGGAGATTTGACGGGGCATATCATGTATGTCCCGTGCTTACGACCTTTCGCGCGTAATTTCCGGGGTATTTGTTGACGCCAAAATCATATTAGACTTTTATGCGAATTTAGGGGTGTGACAACTCTTGATTTAATTAACTGTCGAAATGAGACGCAGTCTTAATAACTCGTCGACCCATGTAACCATTTTATACTAATTAACTCGGGTGAGGGATATTCGACGCAACCTATAGTTTTTACTCACTTTCTTAATATAGCTTTATTTTCCCTCGCCTAGATTACTATTTCCCTTTTATGCATCTTTTCCCTTTGTGTATAATCATCTTTTACACTTTTATTTTAGGAGTATTAAATCACTTAAATTCTAACATCTCGTCTCTGTGGATTTTCGATACCCGACTTACCACTGTGCTTGCCTCGCAAGTGTAGTAGTAACTTAGGTTTTTGTATTGAGTTGGCGAAATGAAAACAACAACTGTGCACTTTACACGCGCACACTTTTCGCACTCGATCAAAATGGCGCCGTTGCCGGGGATGAGTTTGTTTTAGACTTTATTTGATTTAGTATTTCATAGTATTTTCTTTCTATTTGTATTATTTGCTAACCTTTTGCAGGACTTCCACATTTGAGCACTTAGAAACGCTCGAATTCTTTTCGCGCGCACCTACTTTGTGGAATTCTCCACTTGAGCCATTTTTGGGGTAAGCATGTCTTATTCCAATTCTTTCGGTAATCCGTATTATAATTCTCAAAATTCTCGCAAACCTATGACTTTCGGTGAATACTTAGAGTTCCAAAAATTTGCAAATTCACATATTACTTTGGGCGAGTATAACGAAAGTCAAAACTTAGGTTATTGGAATTTTGATGATGATGATGATAATGATTTTGGGCCTTTACCTCCTTATAATAGGAATTTTGAAACGAATTGCAATAGTTTTCAAAATTCCTATAATAATGAGTTTTCGTTTAAGTCCGATGGTAATTTTCAAAGTTCCAATTTTCGTGCATCCGCACCTCGACCCATGACATTCGGTGAGGGCTTGCGTATGTATGAAAATGAGAAAATTGAAAACCGCTATCGGGAAGAAAATCGTTCGTGGGAACATGAGTTGGATTTATTATTTGAGTCCGACGACGATTTTGCTTCCGAGACTTTTGAAGTCGAGGAATGTTTTGAACCAAATGAGGTACTTGTACCTACTTTGGAACAAGCCATTCTAGACTTTGCCCATCTCGTAATAGATATTGAAAGTGAGGATGAAAATGACGTAATATCTATTTGCAATGAAATGATTTCTTCTTTGGCCCCCAAAGAAGAGCATTTCATTGAAAATGATATTATTTCCTTTGAAATTCCAACTTCATGCGATGATGATTCATCTCATGAGTTTGAATTTCTTTCATCCCCTTTTTCATTCTCTATTACCCCACCGGAACAAGTACCCGATGATTCGGTTTCAAACTTTTATGTTTTAAACCCTATCGCCGATGAGGAGTACTTGCTCGAGTCGCCCTCCACGATCGCATCTTTGCCTTTGTGTGCGTCGCCTCCCATTCCAACTTCAAAATCATTGGGAGGATATTCGTCTTTTCTCGGTCCCCACTTGTTTTTGTCACCCGTTCAATCCAAATCCCCCATCGTCCCTCCAAAACTTTTAATTGGCGATGGTTCCTTTCTTCCGCCTTACACATGCCTTCCGTTGTTCAAACGGAATTCATATTTTTTGGAAGGCATGCTTGTATGTGAGGGTACACCGGTTATCCTCCAAAGTCAAATCGTTCTTATGGTGGACCCTCAATTATTTAGACTTCTAGTGTACAGTTAGTGTGAAGTCTAAATAGTAGGTTGTATATAGTTAGCTTTTTATTTTCTCTTTTTATTTTTTCCTTCCTTTTTAATTTAGTCTAGTGTAACTAGTTAACTCTTTGTTATTTGTTTTTGCTATGCTCGGTACTAACTTGTTTTGTAGATTCTTTGGACTTGTTCTTATGGGGATCGCTCCACTTTTGGGTAATATCGCTCTTTTCCTCTCTTTAACTTGGTTCTTAATTTACATTGAGGACAATGTCAAGTTTTAAGTTAGGGGGTGTGGGATATTCTATCCATTTCTTTATTTAGTCCATGTTTTTGCTCACATGTTAGTTACTTAGTATGCTTTTCTTAGAAAAATTCAAAAATTTCAAAAAGATTTTCTTTCTTTTTTCTCCTTTTTGGGCATTTTGCCTTTGTTTCCGATGATAAATTTCAATAACTGCCCGATCCAATTGACAACCCAATGATGCATGTTCTCGATTTTAGAAGTTATTAGACTTTAGTCTCGATTATTGATATTGTGAATAACTTCATGAATTAAACTTTAATCCCATGAGCACATGCACTTTTATTGTTATATTGATTTGGTTTAAGATTTTTATAACTCGTTAATCTTTTGTTGCATTGTATATACTTACACCGAGTAAGCTTTGTACCTTTCGTCGTTTGTGAGTGTATACACTATTCATTTCTCATTGAAAACGTTGAATTCGTTGGTAATCTCTCTATTCTTTCATTTCACCGTTCATTAATTGAGTTCATACTTGAAATGTGTTACTTGAGCATGATTTTCATATATTGTTTTGACTCGAGAATTGCGTAAACTTTGTGAAATGATCATAGGCATTCTTTGTTATATCACCCATATTAGCCTTGACCTCACCCTTATATATTTACCCTCGTTAACCCTTTTGAGCCTAAATATAGCCTTTCATTTCATACCCCATTCCCATAACCAACTCTAAATTGGAGTTTTATACCATACATACACTTTCCACACCTTTGTTTGGATTGTTACTTTGGATTGAATGATGTTGTTATGATGTCGGTTGCAATTTAGGCATATGAGAGTTTGATAAGTAAAGAAAAGTGATGTGAAAAAAGTGAAGAAAAAGAGAAAGAAAAAAGCAAAAGAAAACAACAAAAGAAAAAGTAAGAAGAAAAGAAGAAAATAAAAAGAAAGAGAAGTTTGTATATGTTGTATATAGTGCAATAAGCTTTGATTACTCTCCCCGATGATATATCTACTGCCGTTTTGGAACTTGTTTTCCGATTTTGATATTGCCCGCATTATCCCATTATCCCGAGTTTTCATTCCGAACACTTTGAATTCGTACATATATTCCTTCGTTTCGTACCTTAGCCATACCTACATTATAACCCTTTACAAGTCCTATGTGATCTTAGGTTGATGTAAGTTAAAAGTCATAATAGTTGTGATAATCTGTGAAAATGCATTTCGCCTCTTTTAGTGTGCGGTATCTTTCATTGAGATTACAGTTTTTCATTTTATATATAGCGTTCTTCATTTGTGACATGTGTGCGGCCTAGTTTCCATTTACATTTACTCTTTATGCCCGCATGTCCCGTGTATTACCTCCCTGTTTCGAGTGATTTCATTTGTTGAGCGTAATGCCCGTGAGGATTGAATATATGTTTGCTTTAATGATTATCCGGTTTATATAAGTTTTTGCTAAATCACACTTTGCATGTGCTCGCTCCCCTCCCACATTTTAAGGTTTCAATTCTATGAGGTGCATTCTATAATGTTAATGATTCGAACTTTTGTGTGAATTCATTCACTTTGCTAATAATGCATATGAAATCCTTTTCTCCATTGTTGGGCTTGTCGCATGTTGGGTTGGGCATATTTTGAGGAAACCATATGATGTTTGTGGGTATCATCCCTGAAAACCCTCACGAGACGACACTCGTCCACTAGGGTAACCTAGGGGTTTAACGGCTTATTGCATATGCTAAATGCAATCGTGTTCCCTATGAAAGTGGCAATTATATTTCGATGCATATATACATTTTGTACCGCCCTCTGTGGTCTGGTTTTCTTTGTTTCATTACTAGGGACTAGCAATGTGTAAGTTAGGGGGTGTGATTCGTATCGAATATTGCATATTTCCTCCCGTTATCCTTATGCATTCTAGCTCTTTTACGGTCCTAAATGCCTATATTTATGCTCATTAACCAGACAACCTTGGATTTGGATATATACATGCTTTGCAGGGGTTATTTGTGCTTTTGTAGGTATTGGAACGCTAAAAGTGAGGATCCGTTGCATTTCGGAGAAGTTTCGTCGATGGACGCTACTTCAAGGGCTTTTTAGTCAATTCACATTTCTTATCCGGCTCATGTTAATTCCACGGATGCGTAGTTCATTGAGTTAGCATCGTGTGGCCGCAAACGGTGCGTCGTTTGGAGTTCGGACGAAGAAGCTAGGCTCGTTTCCGTAATGGACCTTTTCCCCCTCATCATGGACCAAATGCAGCCTGAAAACAGAGTACCGGTCGACCGCGTACAAGGGAACGGTCGACCGCGGTTCCAACTTTTGCCGTGGGAAGGAGACAGTATGCTTTGGCTTAAGGGACCGGTCGACCGCCCCCCTGCGACCGGTCGACCGGTAGTGCCAGATATTTTGGGCTCTTTCCTCTTTCTTTCCTTTTTCCCTTATCTTTTCCCACTTACTATATAAACCCATTTTTGGTTTTAATACCAGATATACACGATTTTAGGTTAGTTTAGCTTAGGGTTTGGGGTTTTTGCTTGGTTCTTCTTCATTTCTCTTTGGTTTGACACCCCATTTGGATTGTAAGTTGACTATTCATCTCCCCTACCATTTGAATATAGTTGTATTTCTTCATTTCTTGCTTTCTAGTTAATTTACAAGCTTTGTAATTTAGGTTTTCTTGCTTTATTTACACGCTTTGATTTACACGCTTTCTAGTATAGATTTACCGCTTTCCATTTATCGCGTTTTTAACATGCTTTCTAGGTAACTTAAATTAGGTTGTGTTTGAATTGAACTCACTCGGGTTGACGCGTTGCTTTGCTTTGGTGATGGAGTTTACGGGTCTATTTCTGGTGCGTTGTCCTAGTTTTTACGCCTAGGAGATTTGACGGGGCATATCATGTATGTCCCGTGCTTACGACCTTTCGCGCGTAATTTCCGGGGTATTTGTTGACGCCAAAATCATATTAGACTTTTATGCGAATTTAGGGGTGTGACAACTCTTGATTTAATTAACTGTCGAAATGAGACGCAGTCTTAATAACTCGTCGACCCATGTAACCATTTTATACTAATTAACTCGGGTGAGGGATATTCGACGCAACCTATAGTTTTTACTCACTTTCTTAATATAGCTTTATTTTCCCTCGCCTAGATTACTATTTCCCTTTTATGCATCTTTTCCCTTTTTGTGTATAATCATCTTTTACACTTTTATTTTAGGAGTATTAAATCACTTAAATTCTAACATCTCGTCTCTGTGGATTTTCGATACCCGACTTACCACTGTGCTTGCCTCGCAAGTGTAGTAGTAACTTAGGTTTTTGTATTGAGTTGGCGAAACGAAAACAACGACTGTGCACTTTACACGCGCACACTTTTTGCACTTAATCATAAAGCAAAGGAAGTTATCAAACCGGAAGAACATCATCAACAATCAGATCTATGAGAAGTTAGAAGGACACCAAGTGGGGTATATTCCTAAACTTAGAATAGGTTGATTTGTGTGCATGTATGTTGGATTGTTTGTAACTATTATTTGTTGTTAGTGGATTTTTTACTTTTGTGACTTAGAAGTCACCGTGGATGTTTCCTCTGTTGGGAGAGGTTTTACCACGTTAAAAACTGTGTGTTATGATTATCTTCGTCTCCTCATCTCAGTCTATAGTGTGCTGATTTTTAAAACTGTCTTAGTTTTAAAAACTGATTACAAAGTCTTGATTACTCTCGTACATAAGTTTTTGTAAACACATCTTGTTGTTTATAATTTTTATTTTTCAAAAGAAAAGGGTTTCTTCAACAAACATCTCGGAGTTGCTTATACAGTTTAATATTGTATTAAACGGCATTAGCAACGTTTTTCAATTGGTATCAGAGCCCTGTTAACTTTTATTTCAAAAAGATCTTGTGTTTCTGAAATCGTTTTCTGAAAAACCTAACTATGGACAAGAAGAATGAAAGGTTTGGTAATCTGTCCAGACCTCCACTCTTTTATGGAAACAACTTTGCTTACTGGAAAGTAAGAATGGTTGCCTTCATCCAAGGGACTTTAGGAGATGATGTCTCGGACATTATTGAAAATGGATACACTTATCCTACTAAACCAGCCACTGAAGGAAGTGATGAGAGGGTAAAGAAAATCTTAAGTGAGTTTACCCAAGAAGAGAAAACCATTTCTCGAAATAACAATAAAGGCAAGAATGCCATTTTTATGTCTATTAATGAGTATGAGTTCAAGAGAATCTCATCTTGTGCCACTTCTAAGGAAGCTTGGGACACATTAATCACTGCCCATGAAGGAGATTCAAGAGTTAAAGCTGCTAAAACTCAAATGCTTATCCAGCAGTACAACTCTTTGATCATGTCTGATTCTGAGTCTTTTGATGATTTTTACATGAACTTAACTGATATAGTCACTAAGTTGCATGCTAATGGTATTACTTATGATAGGAATGAGATTGTTTCTAAAATCCTAAGATCATTACCATAAAAGTTTGACAGCAAGAGGTATGCTATTGAGGAAATGAGTGATCAAAACCTTACCCCTGAGTTACTCAGTAGAAAACTTAGGACTGTGGAAATGGAATTAGACTTTAAGAAACAATTAAATCATTCACAAAGAAAACAGCCCAACTCTAACTTGAGTTTTGCCTCTAAGATATCTAAACTTGAGACTAATTTGATCAACTCTGACTCTGATGAGGAGTGTGATATAGACAAACTAGATAATCAGATTGCCTTAATGTCTAAACAATTTAAGAAAATTGTTAAATTTAGAAACAAACAGGCAACTAAACAAGGCAAGCCTAATTATCCTACTCTGTCTAATCCCAAACCTCATGAGAGAGGTCTTGACAAACATCCTAAGGACAACAACTCCAGACCCACTAGAGACCTTAAAAAGATTGAATGTTTTAGATGTGGGAAACTAGGTCACATTGCTCACGATTGCAGAGTTAATCTGAATAAAGCCAACACACACAATAGAGCCAATGTCTATAAAACTTGGAATGATTCAAGTGACTCTGATGAAGAGGAACTTGAGTCATCAAATGTACTTGACCCTTGCATGTCCTTTTATGCTAAGATCATTTACAATGATGATATACCTGTGTGTGATAATGATGCTCCTACTCCTGCTTGTGTGAATATTGCTTTGACTGGCCTAGATGCTTTATTATCTGAAAATGTTGCTAGTTCTAGTTCCGTGTGTGTGAGTCAAAGTGATCTCGATAACGACGATGTAAATGGGTGCGTGAGTACTAAAACTGAATCGTTAGGGGTCACTACACACACTTCACTTAGCGACTCAGACACAGATGACCTCCCTGATATCCATACTTTGTATGCTAAAACTCTTAAAAAGGGCACTAGACTGGAGAAGACTGTTAGAGACCTGACTAAGAAATTAGATGATCTAAGTCTTATTGTGAAGTTGAATGCTGAAGAGTACACTAACCAGTGTCTGACTCATCAATCTGAAATTGAAACTTTTGATCAAAAATTAAAAGAGTTGACTAAAACTAATGAAACCCTGGAAATGAAATACAAGGGAACATTATTAGAACTGGAGGAAGCAAAAACAAATACAGCTACTGTTTTCAAAAAAAATTCTAAGTTTGAAAACAATTCAAATTGTTTTACTGACTTTGTTGTTTACTCCAAGACCAATTCTGATGATAGAACCGGTATTGGATTTTGCCCTAAGAACAAACCACAAACTACAAATTTTGAACCTATTAAGTTTGTGTCTGGGGGCAAAAGACCAATTGAAACATGTCCAGAATTTTATTTTATTAAAGAGGAATTTGATCAAAAGCAACAACAGAAAGACATTGGAGAGTCTAGTAATTCTAAGGCTGACACTGCACTTAAGACTAAATACGTTTGTCCTTTGATCAGAAAGGTTGATTCTACCTATAAGACCATACCTCCTAGGAATAGGACTTCTGAACAGAATGCTGTTAAACCCATCTTTAGAAGTTTTCCTAAGGAAGTTCATACCTCGAGCAATCAATATTGCTCCTACTGTGACATTTATGGTCATTCCTTTGAAGGTTGTTATGCTAGGCGTCTAAACACCCCTGTGTATAACTCTTCTGTCTACAAGAACTTTAACTATTCTAGGCAAAATCGTAACCATTATGTCCTTCCAAGACAACCTGATAAGAACTCTAACTACAGAAATTGAAAGACCAAAACTAAGAGTTCATTTAAGAGAAAGGCTCCCAGAAACTTTCCTAAACCAAAAGCTCAAATTTTTCACAATAATCAGGTTGTTGCCCCAAATGTTTTTCGACAAAAAGCTGTTTCTCGAAAATTTTATCAAGTGAGGGAAAACTTGCGCAAAATTAAAACTAGAGCTATTTGGGTTAGAAAAGATGATCTTTTACCCCAAATAAAGTGTAACATTGTTATCACTGCCTTAAAAGCTGAACACACTTCATCTGGTTGGTACTTAGATTCAGGATGTTCCAAACATATGACAGGAGATGAAACAAAACTTTTAAACAAAACCAAATTTGCTGGAGGCAAAGTAGTTTTTGGTGACGGAGTTTCATCTCAGATCATAGGTAAAGGAACCTTAAAAGAAGAGGGAATACCTACTCTCGAAAATGTACTTTTAGTTAAAGGCCTTAAAGCCAACCTCCTAAGTATATCACAATTTTGCGACTCTGACCATACAGTTACCTTTTCAAAGAACAATTGTAAAATTCTAAATGATAAAGGTAAATGCATTATTACCGGATTTAGAACACCTGACAATTGTTATACTGTCAAGACTGGTTCTGAAACCTATAACATTGTCAGAATGGATGACAATGAAATCTGGCATAATCGTATGGGTCACCTAAGTTATGATATCCTTGGTAGATTGTCTAGTCAAGAGATTGTTAGAGGAATTCCTAAAATTAAACCTATTTCAAGTGTTGGCTGTGGTCATTGCCAGGAAGGAAAAATAGTTAAGACTTCGCATAAAAAGGTTAAAGACATTCTCACCTCTAGACCTCTAGATCTCATCCATATGGACCTTATTGGTCCCTCTAGAACTGTTAGTCTTTGTGGACACAGTTATATCCTTGTCATGGTTGATGATTTCACACGATTCACTTGGGTTGCCTTCTTGAAACAAAAATCTGACACGTTTCAGAATTTTTTGAAAATTTTACTAAGAATTGAAAATGAGAAGGACACACAAGTCAATCGCATTCGTAGCGATAGAGGGGGAGAGTTCATAGACACAGGAATAGTTGAATATTGTGACTACAACGGTTACAAACACGAATTCAGTGCCCCTAAGACTCCTCAGCAGAATGGTATTGCTGAAAGGAAAAACCGAACTCTTCAAGAGATGGCACGTGTCATTTTGCATGCCAAATCTCTACCTAAATACTTCTGGGTAGAATCTATTAGAACTGCATGTCATATCATTAATAGGGTTTACCTTAGGAAAAACTTTAAACAAACCCCTTATGAGTTGTGGTACGGTAAGAAGCCTAATCTGAAATATCTAAGAACTTTCGAAAGTTATTGTTATGTCTGTAAAGACAGAGAACATCTGTCTAAATTCGAAACGCGTGGTGATAAAGCCATCTTCTTAGGATACTCTCCAAACAGTCGTGCTTATCGTATATACAATCTGCGTACTAAGGCCCTTATGGAATCGATAAATGTAATTGTAAGCGACACTATTGTCGAAAATAAGACATCTGAATCACCTATTGTGGTTGAATCTGAAAATGATTTCAAAACTGATTCACCAGAAATAGATGACTCATTATCTATTGAGAGTCCAGAAGTACCTGGCTGGGTCTCTAAAGATCATCCCATTGACAACGTGGTCGGTAATCCTAATGAGCCAGTTTGTACTAGATCCCAGTTAAGAAATTATGCTAATTATGCATGTTTCGTCTCCCTTGTGGAACCGAAATTTTTTAATGAAGCATTGAATGACACACACTGGATTTCTGCTATGCAGGAAGAACTTTTACAATTTGTCATTCACGATGTCTGGTATCTTGTACCGCGGCCTCAAAACAAAAATGTTATTGGGACACGTTGGATTTTTAAGAACAAATCTGATGAAAATGGGATAATCCTTAGAAACAAAGCTAGACTAGTTGACCTTTTTTTTTATGGCAAATAAATGTGTGAGACTATACAATATGAATATGATGGCAAATAATAATGTATTTGCTTTCAAATTAACAAACACATACTTTTGATGGAAAATAAAAAAATGAGTAAAAAATTAGAGAGGAAATTAGGAGTATTGACCTTATTTTTTGGACAAGAAACAACAGCAACGAAGAAACTATACAATATGAATATGATGGGAAGATGAATGAACTTGGGCAGCTGACTTTTGATTTCGAGGGTTTCAAGATGAATGTATTTGGAAGTTTTGTTAGATGAATGATTAGGAGAAAAAACGTATCAAGTTAAGATTCATTGAATGATTTTAATTTAATGAATGTGTGAGACTAATATTAAGGATATGATAGGAAATATTAATTTAATGAACATGAATAGAACAACAATAAAATTGAAAATACAAAATCTGAGCACAAAAGTGAGACAACATTCATGAATGAGATAGATATAATTACAAAAATTATATATTTGCTTTCAAATTAACAAATGCATACTTTTGATGGCAAATGAAAAAAGGGTAAAAAAATTAGAGAGGAAATTAGGAGTATTGGCCTTGTTTTTTGGACAAGAAACAACAGCAATGAAGAAACTATACAATATGAATCTTATGGGAAGATGAATAAACTTGGGCAGCTGACTTTTGATTTCTAGGGTTTCAAGATGAATGTATTTGGAAGTTTTGTTAGATGAATGTATTAGGAGAAAAAACATATCAAGTTAAGTTTCATTGAATGATTTTAATTCAATGAATGTGTGAGACTAATATTAAGGGTATGATAGGAAATATTAATTTAATGAGGGTAGTTTAATACTTTGAGATTTGAAGAGGAACTTCCCTCTTTTTAAGTAGTAGAGATAGAGATAGAGATTTACAAGACCATTTCCATCTTCTGTCTTTTATGACTTCAACACTTCGGTTCCCCAAAAGTTAACCCTTTCATCTATCTCTTGAAACTTGTCCGCGTTCCTTCAAAATGAATATAAACCTCTCCATTTTTTTTAACTCTCCAACTTCACTACCAGTGCTCTCTCTCACCTCCGAAACGTAAAGTGTCAACACACATTTACTACCCTCTCTCTTTTTCCAAATGGATTATTTAAATGGTGCCTCTCTATTTTCACGGGATAGAGAGATTTTTTTTTATCTGTTTTTTATATCCCAGGTGCCTCTTATTCTCCCACATTATAGTCTTCTTTAGCTCTACACTTTTTATCTTCGCCCAAGCTTCCCAGATTCTCCCAACAATCCAACGTACCATCTTATAAATCCTAAGGTCACTCATCTCTCTTATGTTTTATTACTATATTCATCACTTGCTTCATTTAGATCTCTTTTACTCCAAACTATAATATGTTTCGTAGCAGATCCCCATTTTTTACTATTTTTTTTCTTTTTTTTCATTATTACGTTGTAATGCAATCTTCACTACTCTGAATCTTTAAAGAAAATTGATTTGTGAAACAATGTATCCCCAAAAAACAGTGGATGGGACACGGCGATTCAAGAATTCATGTTGAATGCGATTAAGATGTTCAAATTCATTTTTAATCAGTAGATAATCAAGGCAATCAAATTCTAAAAATAGTCCAAAACTGATGTTCACAAAGTTGAACTTCTTGATCTGTTTAGAATCTCACAAAGATGTTAAATAATTTTGTAGTTGTTTATTTAATATTTATTTTGTTTAGTACCTTATTTGTTCATTTTTTTGAAATATTATGCATTTAATATTGATGGATAAAGAATCAACACTAATTTGCCATTGGATTATATTTATATTGTATTTATCTTATAATTGTGAACTCTTTAATGTCATTTGTATAGTTTATGATTTAACAATAATTTTTCTCATATATTTAAAGTGCCCGCGCATCGCGCGGGGCTAAAATCTAGTTGCTATAAATATTTGTATTTATCTTATTTAAGTGTACGTTCACTTTTATTAGAGCATCCGCAGTGGTGTACCTCCACGAAAGCTAAAATACAAATCCAAATGGGTCATTTACTTTTTGCTCGGATGGCAGCCATGCAGTGGGGGAACTTCCTACGAACTTTAGAAGTTCATAGGAGGAAGTCCCCAACCGCTATAAACGGCTAGGGTTTCTGTTAATAAATAAACGACCGTCCCTTCTCTCTTTCACACTTCATCATCTTCTTCTTCTTCAGCCTAACTCAAAAAACAGATAACATAGCTACCCAAAAACAAACTTCCTTCTTCCCATAAATCAGTCACATAAATCCATCCAAATTCATCCCATTAATTACGAAAAGAAATCCTCAAATTAACTAAAACCATTCCTTCCATTTCATCTATAAAAAAAATCATTTCTCGAATTTTTATTTTTTACATCATGGATGACAAAAGATGGAAAAAATACTTAAATATCAGGAAAAGCAAAAAACACGGCTCCACTTCAACGGCAATTCCGATTCAACCTCCGCCGAGTGAACCTATCGATCCTGTATACAAGCATTACACCCATATTTTCGATTGAGAATCACACGCGTTCGACGGGGAGACGCCGATTATTAACGACAATAAGTTTGAATTTCTGGGCAATTGGGCGGGGCGCAATGAAATTGTATAAAACTTTCCGAGAAAATAAACCGTTGGTAAAAGAAATTATCGACGATGTCGGTATTATGTCCAATTTATCTTCAAAGGTGATGCCGAATTCCGATCAGTGCATTGTGACGGCAATGATCGAACGTTGGTGGTACAGTACGCATACCGTCGAACTACCGTTTGTTGAAATTGCATTCACGCCTTTCGGCTTCACCATGTTTTTCGGTAATTTTTATTTCTTATTAAATCCCTTATATAATATTATTTATATTAAATTTATAATATTTTGGAGGTGTAACAATAATTATCATTTTATTTGTATATATGACATGTATTTTTAATTTATGTACAGGCATCCAGATTGGACAAGAGTCATTCAAAATTTGCCGAAAAAAAATACACAAATTTTGAAAATACCATTAACGAATTCTACCCCTAAATTCTTATACAACGATTTTCAGGTGCAAAAATTTCGGTTTTCGACCTTAAGAAATACATTGAAAATTTTGTGAAACAACGAGACCCACCCGATTAAATGTGGCCAGTCATCGCTCTGGCATTTTGGTTTTACGTAATTGACAGTTTATTCTTTCCAAATTCCAATTCCACCTTCGACCTCAGGTATTTACATTATTTGGAAGAGGTTACGGTGATTGGGGCTTATGATTGGGGTTCGGCAATTTATGCCCATATCATCTGGTCAATGGACAGAGCGAGTCGACGCTCATTAACTAGTGTCGAGTGCATGTGGCAATTAATAGAGGTAAATTTTTTAAATTTATTATTTAAATGTTTACGCATTTTATGTTTACTTAAAATAATAGTTTGTGTATTCTAATCAATTTAATTTATATACATATTTTGAAGTACTTACATCACGAGTACATGGTGACCGCATGTCTGATTATTGTTGATCCGGCTGTTGATGTATGGCCCCAGATATTTCGTTGGTCAAAGTCGAACAGGAGTCGGGTAAAGGGAGAGAAACAGTTTAATATCTCAGGCAACCAACATCAGCTTGAGATGCGGTCACCCGAATCCATCATTTGGGAGCCGTATGAGACGTCGATGTACTGGCATAATGACGTCATCGCATACGCACATTATTTATTCAAGTTGCGTATGATTTTTTGGGATCCCTTATTGAAGGGATTATGGTGCTTGGGCGACCGGGGGTTTCAATAATTGACGGTCCAGATATGGATAAGAGACACCCCTCCCCGAAATTTGGGCTCAGTCTCAAAATCGAAATAACAAACCGCCTTTGCCCATAATCGGCCTATTGAAAATGACCATATATCAGTTGTGTCCCAAGAAGATGATGATTCATATTAGAAGGTGGTTGCGCAGAGGCCCCATTACCACCGGTAATGGCAAGATATGTTAACGTAGATTTGATTGGAGATGGGTCAGTGGCACCATCAACATTGCGCATCCCATGGGCACTAGCACTAATTAACCATCCATATGAGTATCATACACAGTTTGCGTCGACTGGCCCTACACAGATACAGTGCCTAGGCGGAAATGGAGGGTAGACGTCGGCCTACCGCATGGTGCTTCATAGAAAGAAGTGTGTCGCGACTAGATTTTCCAATCAAGGCTCCTCCAACTCATTCGTTGTCACAATTAAAATGGCGTGAGACATACATCAACACAGAAAATAATATACATGGTCTCCATCATTTACTACTTACTGAGACTCGAGAGCGTGACGATATCATCAGAGCACACGATGATCGAATTAAGGTGCTAAAGCGACAACTTGTCGCCTTTAATGTGCGTGGTGTTGGACCTGAGGTTAGTGAGCCGAGCTACACCCGTGATGATGTTTACATACCATAATCATTCCCACCATCTCACCCATACACGACATATCAATCGCAATCGAGCTGGGGCACCCTTTTGGCGAAGATTCGATGTTGGGGTCGCACGTTGATTTGGGTCAGGATTACGATTTTGTGCTGGGGACATGGTGATTGTATTCATTTTATTCTTTTTATTTAAATTTGTATTCATTTTATTAGTAATTCATTTCCATTTTATAGAATGTATTCATTTCCATTATCAATTCATTTCCTTTTACAATTATCATATATTGTATTCATTTCCAGTTTATTACACAGTGAGTAACAGCATAAAAAATAGCAGCTCCCAACATAATTGAATATTACTTCATAATAAAAACATAGAAATGAAATATAAAATTAATATATGGTGACACACTATCCGATAATATATGGTGACACACTATCCGATAATATTTTTAAACATTTGATTATTCCTCCAATTTTTCCCCTATAAATATATGGTCTCATTTGAAGATTCCTCCACAACACTTGTTATACTTCCTTAAACCATAAACTTAACAATGCATAACCATGTCTACATGCCTGATGAAGATTCACCCTTCTTAAACCATGTTCCCAGGAAAACTCTCTTCGAGCAAAAACTTTCGTATTATAACTGGTCACCACCTAAAAAGGTAGTGCGATGTGATTACCTCTTAACAGGGGGGTAAGCAGGATGCAACAGGTCGCGAAGACAAAGTGTAAGTCTAAAGCATCAACATCATTTGGTGTTGAACATGTTGAGGTAACGCGCAGTAATGTTGAACCAGTGTTGACTAGCCCAGGGATCTACCACAATCCCCATGGAGGTAGTTGGTTTGGCGAGAAAAGATTTTTTGAAAATATCCCTATATGTACACTCCATTCTTTAGGCGACGTTAACCATGTGATGAAATGGTTAACGCCGACAAAGGGAAATATTACATGGGATGATCATTTGAAATGACCTACGTTATTTGATAGACGTTGCGATTTGGAGTGCTACTGTCATTGACATTGTTTACCCATGCCACAAGAAAAATTGGCAAGATGTTGTAAAGATCCAAACAAAGATAATGAAAAATGTATACGTTTATTGCAATGAAAAATTTCACAGGTGGAGAAAAGGTTAGAGCAATGGCATGCTAAACATTTGATAAATACTGAACTTGACGATCCAATGTATGCATCGGATTCGGACCTGTCGGATTACAAAGGGGCCGAGTCGAACATGGATTTAATACATCATCTACTAACCATGTTGATGGAGGGTGGGAATGCCTTTTGTTGTGTTTCGTGGTTGCGTAGGAAATAATGGTGTTAACTATACAAATCAATCATTAAAATGTTGCGATCCATTGAACAGGAAACCACGGAAAATTTTAATATGTAATTGTAAGGAAATTATTTTATTATCCTTAATCAATTGAGTATGTAGTATATTGTTACAAACGTCGAAGAAATATTCAAGATCATTCAAACATCGAGACAGATCCAAATATCAAAGTTCTTCAACATTCAAGCCTCCGCGACACAGATTTTTGTAAGGCTGTGCCTTAAATTACCTTAGCATTTCACTTAGAGTATTGGGATAAGTTGTCGAAAATATTTTCTAAGTGTTGGAGTGGAGTTTTTTGTCAAAAATATTTTTCTAAGTGTTGAGGCGGAATTTTAAAATCAAAATAAAAAATTAATTTTTATTTAATCTCGTTCGAGCGAGATTCACTATCGTTCGAGCGACATGTGATCTCGCGTGAAGCGAGATGCCTTTTCGTTTGAGCGACAGTACTCTCCGTTTGAGTGAGATGCCTTTTCGTTCGAGTGATGCGTCGCCTTAACTTCTATATAAATAGCGTGTTAAACAGTTCATTTTTTCTTCAGAAGACCTACGAATTTTCAATTGACGAAACTGCTTTGGCAGAACACATTGTCTTCTCACTTTTAGGGTCTTAATCCCTTTTGTTTTCAATTCACAAGATCCCAATAGTTTATGTGAATTATTTTGGAACCAACGAACACATCTTGTGTCAAGTTTCTCTTATAGAGAGGATCTTTAATGTTGATCTAGGTGCCGCTTGAGGGAGGTGCTGGGCTGACGTTGACTGCGTGTCAAAGGGAGTGCTTGCAAATATTCCCGGGATGATCCAAGACTGCACATCTTTGTGGATCTTCTGCGGTCGATTCAAGACTGAGGTTCTTGAGAGTTTGTGGCGGTAAATTCTTTGCAGATTTCATTGTAAACATTGTAATTATTAGAGTGAAATAAAGGTTTTTCCCTTCGAAGATTTTTCCTGAAATCTGTGAGTCAGTAATTTCATTTTATGTGTTTTGATATGCGTCATCATTTCATTTATGTGTTTAATAATGTTTGGAGTCATTGAGATGTGATTAGTTGTTACTACCTGCATGTTTAACTCATGAGTTCCTTTATTGCACACTTGCACGGATTTATTTGACTATTTATATTTATCACATATTGGTCAGAATGTTATCATCTCAATTCTGTTTTTAAAACGAACCATATGCGATAAAACTTGACAATGAAAGTAGTGCATGTAATAACCGTTTACTGTGAGGATTTAATTGCAATAAAAAATGATGAGTGAAACATGGAAAAGGGCTACGAAAGTTCAAAATTAACTCGTCGTGAAAGCCACCGTTTAAAAGGGCTCGAAAAAAAATTAAAAGGAAATAACAAGATAAATATGACAAAAAGTGGCCACCTCAAAAGAAAAATAAATGCATAATTATTTATGAGGGAGTTTTGATGGAAAGTAATGAAAAACGGGTTTCCACGTCCTGACTTTGTCATGAAAAAGCATTACATAGTTTTAGACGTTATTGGTGTGGGAATCATTATTGACATTGATATGTTCATGGTGTGATTTTTGTAAAATTATTTTTGTATTTTTTGTATAAAAAATTAAAAAATAGTTTGTGGAAGCCTTTGGGTTACTCCTTTGCATGAGCGTAGTTTGATTCATATTTTCTATGCACTTTTGTCGTGACAACTCCATGTTTATTTTTATATATTCGTTTTCTTATTTATTTCGAACAAATAAAAAGGGAGAGAAAGAACTATGGGGAAGTTTTTGCATTATGGGGGAGATTTGATTATTAATTGATTTATTCTTATATCATTTCAAACTCGATGCGTCGTGAAGGTATTTGCTTTGTCTCATGTGTGTAGGTACAAAAACTGAAGATCATATTTTGCACAGCCTGATGAGAAAAGCTTGAAGATTTAAAGATTTTTGAAGTTGAATATTTTGAAGAAAAGTTTGATACTTGCATCTTTAGTACCTTCTCAGTTTTGGGTCCATGGGAGGGTATTAGATTTGTATAGGCATTTTGATTTGATAATTCAAATGTTTTTATTTTGTACCGGCATAGACATAGGGGGATATTTGTAAGGACATTATTTTATTGTCCATTACCAATTGGGTATGTCGTATACCCAATTGTCTACAATCGTTGAAGATATATTCAAGATCATTCAAACATCGAGACGAATTCGAATATCAAAGTTCTTCAACATTCAAGCCTCTGTGAGACAGATTTTGGTAAGGTTGCGTTTTAAAGTACCTTTGCATTTCACTTAGAGTATTGGAATAAGTTTTCTAAAATATTTTTTGAGTGTTGGAGTGGAGTTTTTCGTCAAAAATATTTTTCTAAGTGTTGAGACGGATTTTTAAAATCAACATAAGAAATTAATTTTTATTTAATCTCGTTCGAGCGAGATTCACTGTCGTTCGAGCGACATGTGATCTCGCGCGAAGCTGTCGTTTGAGTGACACTCCTTTCCATTCTAGCGAGATGACTTTTCGTTCGAGTGATGCGCCGCCTTAACTTTTTTTATAAATAGCGTGTTAAACAGTTCGTTTTTTCTTCAGAAGACCTACGAATTTTCAATTGATGAAACTGCTTTGGCATAATACATTATCTTCTCACTTTTAGGGTTTTAATCCCTTTTGTTTTCAATTCACAAGATCCCAATAGTTTATGTGATTTATTTTGGAACTCTAGAACAAACCTTATTGAAATTTCTCTTGTAGAGAGGATCTCTACTACTGATCTAGGTATCGCTTCGGGGAGGTTCTGGGCTGACGTTGACTGTATGTCAAAGGGACTACTTGAGGGTGTTCCTAGGCTAATTCAAGACTGCGCGTCTTTGTGGATCTTCTGTAGTTGATTTATTGTTGATTCAGGACCGAGGTTCTTGAGAGTTTGCTGTGGTAAATTCTTTGCAGATTTCATTGTAATCATTGTAAGTATTATAGTGATATAAAGGTTTTGCCCTTCGGGGATTTTTCCTGAAATTTGTGAGTCAGTAATTTTATTTGTGTTGGCATGATCCACTACACCCAGATGCTTGTTTAGGGCTAAAATAAAATTGGACTTAATTAGTTTGGTTTAAAAATTGACACTTGATTAATTAAGTATTTAATTGGAAACTTGTGAATTCGTTCGAATTGTATCACACGGAATTTTACAGTAACTTTCGTTTCTATGTTTTTATTATGAAAATTTTAATATTATATTTTGAGTTTTGAAATTTGGTTTTAAATTACAAATATTTTAACCATGTACACATTTTTTTCATGCAATTATAATATGACATTATCGTCTGTTTATGGCTAGCCATTTGATAGTTTGTGATATGACATTATCGTCTGTTTTATACTAGTAAATTGCAAACTGTAGTGGCACATCCTTCAAAAATTGCATACGCCACATTTCTCATTAAATATATAAATAGTATTTATATGTATATTGATACATTGTAACAAAGAGTTTGTAAATATATAAAGTCTTTAAATAGTTTGTAAATTCATGGCACACATACCAATAATTGTAGTAAATATAGTAAATAAATATAATAGTAACAAATATAGTAAATAACTATAAAAGTAAGAAATATATTAAATATATATACTAGTAACAAATATATATAGTAGTAAATATAAAGTTTGTAGTAAATATATATAATAGTCTAATATAGCAAAAAATCACAATGAGTAACTCTTGTTCTGCAGGCTATAATAATTCATGGCACACATACCAAGCAATAATTGACAAAAGGCATTGCTGAAAAGTAACTTTTTTTTAGTAACTTGAATCTTTTTAATTGTCATCTGCCTCTTGAAATGTTGAAATCATGGCACACATACCAACGTATAAACAATAATATTCCACACATTGAGTATAGACTGTATGGACATTTTAAAAAATCGTAGATTATCATATTTATAAATAGTTCGGTAGATTATAAAATTTACAGTATACCTTATTAAATTTCTAAATTATTCCGAGAAAAAATAAATCATGGACTACCCCAGTTCTAGCGATGAGGATGAAATCTTATGCTTAAGTATGCTCAATTTAATGATGATGCATCATCAAATGATTCAAATGAGGAGATGTTAATTTACATGGATATTACGCGTTGGATAGCTGAACAAAATATAATTTAAGATGGGAAAGAACTCGAAACTAGACGTCGAGTGAATCGAATGAGAGAAAGGGGACATGCAACACTCTTGGATGATAACTTTGGTGAAGATAAGGCATACAAGGAGTATTACTTCCGAAGGAGATTTAGGATGCGATATACTGTTTTCAATTTCATCCTTGATTCTGTTTGTCAATACAATAACTACTTTGTATAAAAGAACGACGCATGCGGTCGTCTAGGCTTAAACTCACATAAAAAAATTATGGGGGTTATTCGACTCCTAGCTAGGGAGGATCCCATAAAGTATGGTCTGAGCAGTACGCAATGAGTGAAAAAAAACTCTATTAGAAATTATTATCGGATTTACACTGGCAATTGTGGCCATTTTCGATCCCCAGTATGCTAGAAATCCGACAACAGACGATGTCACCAGGTTACTTGAACAAAATGCAAGCCAGGGATTTCCAAGAATGTTAAGGAGTATAGACTGCATGCATTGGCGATGGAAAACCTGCCCTACAGCCTAGCACGCTCAATATAGTGGACGAAAAGAATCGTCAAATATAATGCTAGAAGTGATTGCCTTGTATGACCTCTGGATTTGGAAATCATTCCTTGGGGTTCCTGGCTCTTGTAATGGTATAAACTGTGACACCCCGTCTAATTAAATACCAAGTAGTTACACCTTTATTAAATTAATACAGAATATCAAGTTGGTTCAGTCATAGCATCACTGTCGAAATATTTAATTAGTTACTAGCCACCTAATATTTAAAAAGTGAGATACCAAATTTTATTAATTAAATTAACAATCAACCAAGTAATTTGAATAACCATCCATTCAACATACACATAAACAATCTCATATGAATGCAATACCCCTTATTTTTTAGGATTTAAATAATTATGAGATTAATTATTATAGTGGGATTAATTAAATTAAAATGTGAGAATTTAATTGTTAATTAATCTAGATTTAAAAATAAATATTAACTAGCATGCCAAGGGTTAATACTTATTGATTTAATATTACTGTGTGATATGTAATATGGAACTATACACTTTGATAAATTGTCGAGAGTGAATAATACGATAATTTGATAATTTAAGTCTGACGCGCGTGTGAGTCGTGTCGAGACTAATTGATTGGGATAAAAAGAGAAATTATTTGTATTAACTCGTATGGTCATTTTGAGTCCGCCGTTGAGTCCGGGAGGACTGAGATAGTCAGAAAACACTACCCGGGTATTCTATTTGGACTCCGGGAGATTTTAGGCCAAATCGGCACCCCGTAAGGGTAGTTTTGTAATTTGAATTTTTAGGGAGATTAAATGGACGAAAATTAGAGTTTTATTATATCAGTTACGTGGGAGAAATTAGGTCTCACATTCACATAAATCAAGAGAGAGTCACAGAGAGTGAGGGAGAACAAATCCCAAGGAGCCAAAGCTTTTAGGCATCATCTTCCACCACCGTGACCACCAATGCGTAGATCGAGAAGAGAGAAACGCGTCTATACCAACATCACCAAAGGATTCAGACCTTCGATTTAAGGCAAGTGTTTATTAGTTGCTTTCTTTTATCAAAAATCATACTCATGTTAGAGTAGGTGAAATTAATCATGATTTACATGTTAATTGCGTGAAAATTGAGGTTAAATGATGATTAAAGGCTGGATTAATTAGTTGTTAATATTCCTTCATGTATCTAGAGGATTAATTACAAAACTGAATCATATATTGATGAACGAATCTGGGTTGATTACGTTCTTTAATTGAAATTTTGGACACTAGGGTTCATGTGAATTAATTTGGGGATTTTATATAATTATGATGATTAATGATGAATTAATGATCCTAAGAAGTTAGGAATGATTTATAATCTGTTATGTTTTTATGGGTATTGATGATGAGGCATTGGGTGTTGAATCTTAGAGGTTTTTAGGTTCAAAAATGGTAGAAAACGCTGAAATTCTGTGAAGAAGACGAAACAGTTGGTCTCGCGCGAAATCACGCGAAGTCGTTCAAACGATATTGGTATCTCGCGCGAAATCGCTCGAGAGACAAGTGGAAGTCGTTCAAACGACATTTCTCGTTCGAGCGACACAGTGAATTTCTGTGAATATTCTTAGAGTCCAGTTTTGAGTTTACCGGTTTATTGGAGTGAGAGAAACTGCCCGATAGTAAACTTAAATAAGACAGAATTTTGGGAAAGTATGTGAGAATAAATACTTTACTTATTTCAGTATAGAATGAATGTACCCTGGAGATTACGAGAGAGATAGTAATCTAAATATTTAAACTATACGTAGTGTTGAGGTTAAAATACGTATGAGAAGTATATATGTAGGTTGGAGAAATACCTATAGATTCTAATAGGATGTGTGTATGTCTATTATGTGATATTATTGTTAAGAGCACTAATGGGTGATAACCCGAGGGTGCAAGAATCTTACTATCAGGTGCACTCATGAGTGATAACTTGGGGGTGCAAGGATTATATCGTTAAGTGTACTAATGGGTGATAACCTGGGGGTACACGAATATTATTACAAGTGTACTAATGGGTGATAACCCGGGAGTACCAGATTAATGTTATAAGTGCACTAATGGGTGATAACCCGGGGGTGCAACATTATTATGGTTAGGTGCGCTAATGCGTCTTAGCCCAGGGGTGCTGTATTAGAATATATATATATATATATAGGGAAGATGTGACTATATGTGTATAAACATAAACTTGTGAATCATTCTACTGAGTATAGTTAGTAGAGATGAAAATGTTGTTATATAAAACAAATCTTAAGAGTATAATAGATTTATTATGAAAACGAGAAAACATGTTACATATCTGTTTGACATAGGCTAATTTGAAAGCATATTGTATGGGCGATACGGGTATACTACTGGTGGATATTGATACTATTAGAATGACTTCAGACTAGTTAGACTGGGTGGTATAACTAGGGGAAAAATTAGATGTACGTTAGGCGTGCATAATAGATGAGAGGTGAGAAGCTCATCTGAGAGTTTGATAACTAACATGCGTATAAGACTTGTTTTAGGAACCAGTTTTAAATACTTGCTAAATCATTTTTAAACATCCGGCCCTGGCCCGTTTATTGCATAATTTTCTCTCTTTTGCTATATATATATTATACCAGGTGCTCAGCCGCAATGGTACCAGAATTAAAGATTGGATTGACAGACGTGATGCAGCTATTGTGGAAGCTGTAGGTCCTTGCATTAGACGCATTTATCCTTTCCATTCAGTTTCATTTAGACTTCCTATTTAGGGAATGTGTCGCCCTCTTTTAGTCTTTTATTTGAGATATTGTATTGAGTTTACTTTATGGTCTGGAGTTTAGAACTGGGAGTTTTACGCAGTCTTATTTATTTTAGTACTTGATTCATGTTCAGTGTTTATTATATTCCTATGTGTAGTGAATGGTTTATATTTTAAGACTGAGTAAAAATGGATTTACTTGGTTTTACTAAAATTGAAAATGTTTTGACACCTAGCTTAATTTTATATTAGGTGATTAATATGTTCAAAAAAATTTCGACAGTGATGCTAAGAATGAACCAATCGAATATTTTGTTTTAAATTGGTACAGGACTTATCACACTTTATTTAATTGTGCGGGGTGTCACAGGTGGTATCAGAGCATCTGGTTCTAGAGTCCTTTAGGACCTGTACGGCATACTATGTTTTCATCTTTGCGTGCTTTGATATAGAGCCCTATCTTTAGGACTGTTGTGATCTTATTTATGCGATTACGTCTTCAGCTATTTGAGATTAGTGGTAACTGTGGACTAATAAAATTCTTTCTCGTCTGAGATGCCTCCTCGACGTGCACCAAAAGACAGACAGGACTAGACAGAGTCGCCAGTAGTGCAGGCTCAGGGGATAATGAAGGCAGCAGAGGTTGCCGCGATAGTTGTACAAGCGGTGAATGCAGCCTTAGCGATGGTGCAGCAGGCCCCACCCCAGGTTCAAGCAGTAGCACCAGTTCCAGTGCATTCGTTTCCCACTGCATGGGAAAGAGTGAGAGAGTCCTTTCAGAGGGAATGTCCCCCAGAGTTCATGGGCTGTTAGGATGTGGTTATTGCTAGTCAGTGGAAGAAGGACATACAGCGACACCTTCGTATGTATGAGTGTACTGAGGTTCAGAGGTAAGTTTTGGCTACCTTTAAGCTGAGAGGGGAATCCTTACAGTGGTGGGATTCCACTACTACTACTACCGAAGAGCGAGATTTGATGTCGATCAGTGATTTCTGGGTTCGGTTCGACCGCAAGTACTTTCCTTCCTCCGTCAAGACTGAGAAGAGGCGAAAACTTTTAGACCTCACCCAGGAAGGGAGAACAGTTACAGAATACAAGGGGGAGTTTACGCGATTGGCAAACATGGTACCGGATGAGGTGCCTACTGAGGAAAAGCGCATTCATATGTTCATGGATGCCTTGACGTGGAGGATACACCAGCATCTATTGGGTAACCTTTCCCTACACTCATATACATACATTCTGAATGAAACCTTATTGCATTGTCAGGACAACTGCTTCCATTTTAAGGGAAGCAAGCGAGGGGGAGAGCCCATCCAGTTGGGCAGGATAGGGGGAGGTAGTGCCAGTGGGGCACCAGTTGAGCAGAGTCAGAGGCAGGGTTCCCAACAGGGGGAGCCAGCAAAGAGGTTTTGTTCTGGAGGTTTCAGTCATGGCCATGGGGGTTAGAAGCAGGGCCAACATCAGGGAGGACAGTAGGGCCAAGGTAGGGGTGGTAACGGCCAACAGGGCTGAGGCTATCAGGGACAGAGGGGAGGAAACTTCATCGGGAAATGTTATACTTGTGGAAAGACTGGCCATAAGAAACAGTATTACCGCGATAAACACAGAGTTCCTCGGCAGCAGGGTGCTCACTAGGAGCCCCAAAGACCCATTTTTCCCGTCGCCCTACCAGCACCAGCTCCAGTTCTAGCTTTTCCCGCAGCTCCGATGCAGTAGGGACAGTTGTAGTATGGAAGTGTCTATAACGTCCACCAAGCCACAGTTCCGCAGGCACCACCCGCAATGGAGGGTAAGTTTTCTATCCATGGTACTTTGGGTCGTATCTTATTTGACACGGGGGCATCACACTCCTTTATAGACACTAGCTTTGCACGAGCCACTGGGTTGTTAGGCACGGCAGAGAGTACAGTGACATGTGTAGACTCACCGTTAGGTAGTGGGTCACTGATTTTCTTCATATGCCGGGGAGTAGGTGTGACACCCTGCCTAATAAAATATCGGGTGATCAGTCCTATACCAAATTAAAGCAGGAATCCCAGTTGGTTCATCCTTAGCATCACTGTCGAAAACCTTTTTAAAACTTACTAACCACGAAGTATTCCAAAAAGTTGGTGCTCAATTTTATCTTTTTAATTAAACAAACCAGTACATGCGGAATAAAAATATAAACAATTCACACAACTGAATTAAATCAATTGAACAAAAATAAAATGACATGCCGAATAAACCATCAGCCACCAAAGTAAATAGTCCAATACAAACATCCAACACCTGAATCAAATAAATCTGAAAACCGTACTGAAAAGTCTGGGGGACATGCCCTAAGTAAACTGAAACTGATAGGAGATTCCTACTCTAGGAAAAGAATGAACGATGCGTCTAAACCAAACTCCTGCTAGCATCCACATATGCCACAGCTCTGTGTCCCTAGAATAGAATATCAATCCTGACGTCCCTGTGGCTGGACACCTAAAAGGTTTTGAAAATAGTTTTATAGCAAGGGTTAGAACCCAAAACATTTTGAAAATATTTAGCAAGTGAATTAACTGCAGTAATTTAAAAAGGATGAATGCGCTTCATATTTAAGTTAGTGTCGCACTCTCTTGTGGACATTCTCACCCCTCCACTAATGCGCACACCTAACGGTTACCTTAACCCCACCTAGTTGTACTATCCCGTTCAACTAGTCCTGGTATAACCTCCCCTTGCCAAACTACTCTAACCCGAGTATAATTCTTCATGAATTATAAGTTATCTCACCAATTGATTTAATTAATTTCTTCTTAATTAATAGCATATAACCGTGACACAAGTTATATCAAGTAAATACACCACACACTGTATTATTACCCACATATAATATTTACTACCATATTATACGTATCTTTACTAAAACATCCACACATATATCATACGTATATCCATCCTTCCGAGTGTACCCTCACCGGATGGTTCCGTCTAAAGTGCCATCTCACTAGGTGTGCTCACATAACCTAGTTACCCAAGTTGGGATCCCTCACCAACCTGGCCCAAAACATAAACGAAGTGGAGGCGGTCGTATTCCTTCCCTGAAAGTGAGATAAGCCCCTCACCCATATACCAGACGCTATGACCTGGGGATATACTCACCCTACTCCTCAAGCTAGGGGATTCACCCACATCGCGCAACCTCCCTTGATAGCACTAGAGTATACAATTAAATAAATATCTAATCACAGATATTTAATAGCACACACAATATACATACACACACACACACACACGCACACACACACACACACACACACACACATATATATATATATATATATAGCATTAACCCCGGCTTCACCGTGTACTCACAACCCATAACACTAGCCTGTAATTTCCTGAGTCACTGGCTTGACTCAACTAAATAAATTTTTCTCACTTATTAAATTATCAGTATCCCGAGTCTATGGTCCGACTCTAATTTAATTAATTTCACATTAATTAATTTAATACTTTCTCCGAGTCTACGATCCGATTCTAATATAAATACTTTACACATTAATTTATATAATAATTGCCCGAGTCAATGATTCGACTCTCATTTAATTAATTTACACATTAATTAATTAACTCTCAGCCGAGTCTGTGATTCGACTCTCATTTAATTAATTACACATTAATTAATTAATACCAATCCGAGTCTATGGTCCGACTCTCATTTAATTAACTTACACATCAATTAATTTATTACCTTCCCGAGCCTACAACCCGACTCTAACCTAATTAATTATAAATTAATTAAATTAATACTTTTCCGAGTCTACAACCCGACTCTAATTTAATTAATTAACACATTAATTAATTTAATTCTTTCCCGAGTCTGCAGTTCGACTATAATTTAATTAATTACACATTAATTAATTTAATAATTTCCCGAGTCTACAGTCCGACTCAAATTTAATTAATTTCACATTAATTAATTTAATACTTTCCCGTGTCTACAGTCCAACTCTAATTTAATTAATTACATATTAATTAATTTAATACTTTCCCGAATCTAAACTCCGACTCTAATTTAATTAATTTCACATTAATTAATTTAATACTTTCCCGAGTCTATAGTCTGACTATAATTTATTTCACCTCAATTCCTTTAATAATGTAGCGTCACCCAACTACAATACCCGAATATTATTCCTCGGCCCAACCTCAATACTTATGAATTATTTTCCGAAATTCGTTCATCTCATGATATACCATTATCACCCTCCTAAACCCAATTATATCACCCTATATTTGTTAAGGAAATATGTGCCACATACGAATTTATCACTAAATAGAAGTAGGGAATTAATCTTAAATAAATTTCTCTTTATATACAACACTGGTTGAACTGACAAATTTTTGGGCTTACTGTTTCAGCCATTAACGAACCCTTAATCTTTTGTTTCTTCCCAAACTTTTACCCAAATCACAACCAACATATTCTCCACACCAGAAAAGGTTCTAAACACCCTAGAGACCTTAATCCATCAACAAATTTATACAAAACCTTAAGTATATTCGATTTGGGTTTTTCACTCGGGTCTCGTTCTACCAAATCCGACCCCACCATATTCAGTCCATTTAATCACTAATACATATGGTAATCCACTCTACAATTTAATCTTAACAGTACCAATTCATGACCTAAGATCCTTTGAGTAATTAAATCTAATCATTACTCTAATTTCAGAAAACCCAATTTTAATTATGTTTACACACCCAAAACGAATTTTCATTTACACACATCATCAATTTAGGAATCACAACAGTTAACCACTTGCCTGGAATTGTTCGTAGAGTCTGATCCGTTGGTGTATTCCCTTAATTTGGCTCCAATAATCCCCAATCGGCTCTTGATTTGCTTTCCCCCAATTTTCCTCTCAAGCCCTAGGTTTAGAATTAGTTTTTACTGTCGTTCAACACTTCCCCAAATTAGGTTAAAACCCTTAATCTCGTTTTTGGCCACATGGGCCTAATTAAAATAGCCCAAATCACCCCGTGTGGGCCCGGCTATGCCCAAAAATGCCCCGAGACCCAATTACTACCCCCCGGGTACTCTTTTCTGACTATCTCGACCCATCCGGACTCAACCGCGCACTCAGAATTGCCATCTGAAATACTTTTTGACATTTCCAAATTTCGACCTCAAAATGCGACACACGAGATTTCGAACAATTAAACTCAAAAGTCGCCAATTATAAATAATTCGGCTCACTCAAATAAATTCTCCAACTCATGAATTTAAGTTTCTCCAATTTAAATATTTTATAACATCCAAAATAATTAAATATTAAATCCTCAAAATTACGGGGTGATACATACTCCCCCCTTACAAAGGAATCTCGTCCTCGAAATTAAGATAAGTTGTGACAACCCGGATATAATTATGATAAATTATAATTAAATCATGCTTATCTTATGTGATATGGATAATTTTTTATTAGTATATATAATGCTAAGTGATTATGTTTAGTCTAATCCTACTTTCATAAATCGCGAAATGTCGAGTTATGTACAAACACAAAATTTTGTTATTTTCGATTGAAATATTCTTGTTTAAGACTAGTTTTGACCCTTATAACATTACAAATGACTTGAGGTGAAAACTAGATAGTTGTATACATATGAGTTAGGGTTGTAACAAAATAAACGGTACATCAAACGGATATCCGAGTAAGAACTTAGGCCGAATTTACGAACAAGGGACAAATCAGTCCATTTCCTTTAAGTGGTAAATTGCCTTTTAGTAAACCAAATGTTTTAATTTGATTGGATGGATTGGGAGGCAGCCTTGGCCGACTTCAAACTCTTCTCCTAACATATTTCTTCAGGCAAATTAAGCCTAAGTTCAGTTTGTAGTGTTTTTAGCTTGAGGAAGAGGAAGTAGAAGTTAAGGAAGAAAGGGTTACAAGCAAAAAGCTAGGAAAACTATTCCAAGAAAATCCTTAAGGTGTTTCCAAGGTAAAATTAGGTTTTAATATTGTTTAAATCTTCTATTATAATTATTTCAAAATATATAAATTCTGAAGTATTGATTAAAATTCCATCCTCCTTGGTGATAATATGTATTGGTTCATATGTGAGATAAGTGGTTTTATAGGTCATATTGCTTTGTATTGAAACCCTTTGTATTAAAACTTTCATATCTCTTTGTGTGATTACTAGAATTCCGAAATTCAAATTGGATATGAAAATAGACTCATATGTTCATATCATATCCGAAAATTAGAATTTAATTCCTTATGGTTAGGCCTTGGTGATGGTTGCAAATTGGTATATAGTTGTTGTTTGTATATTTCATTTCGGTATGCCCTGAGTTTGGTCAAGCTTTTGAGATAGCGAATGAAGTCCAAATATTATGAAACTTTAATTATGTACTATTCAGTATGTGTACTGAAAGTGTGTTGAAAATTATGGAAAGTTATTTTGTAGAAAAATTATGAAAATTCTTGGAAATTGAAGGAACAATAGAGGACCTTGTAGGGAAGATTTCTTATGCTATAAAGAAATGGTCATAACTTGCTCTAGGAGGCTTGAAAAATTACACCATCACTTGTACTGGAAAGTATATTCATATATGTTTTCATATTGATAAGGTTGGACACCTGTATTTATACTATTTATGAATATGGGATGGTTAAGTATAGAGGACAATAATTTGAGGCCATACTGGATACCCCATAAAAGAATGTTTTTATCTTCTCTTTTCAAAGAGTATTTTGAGTACATGTTTCATGTGTATATACATTCAGAAGTATACTTTTATGTTTACTTTATTTTAGTTATAAATTCCTTACGCGGTATCCCTATGGTTGAATGTGCATAACCTTATCAACATATATACCATTGTTTCGTCTTTACACATGTTTTATGGAATGTTACTTGAGTAGAATTATATTTTTGTTGTATAGTCATTAAAAGTTACATAGATATATTAAGAAAATACTTATGATTGAGATTCAGTATTGATTTAGTTGGATTAACCGGTGTAAGGTCAAATCAACCAAGTTCAGCCCCACCCGAGGGAAACGTGAATACATAGTTTACAACCCAAGGTGAGTGTACTTACTGAGTTGATTTTGGATATAATGTAAATGTATTATATGTTGAGATGATATTGCTTATTTAAAAGTCATGAGATGTTATGGCTTATTAAAAGCCAAGAGATGTTGAGATGTTATGGCTTTATAAAAGTCAGGATATGTTGAGTTGCTATGCAATTCAGGAGATGTTAGGTTATTAAAACCTATATATATGATTATTGCCTACGGGCAGGAGATGTGGGGTTTATTAACTCCGAATATGTATATGACCTAATTTGGCCCAGATATGGATATATTAATATGTTGAGATGTTAATATAGTACTTTTACTATATAGAGATGTAGTACATTCACTGAGTTTTTAAATTCATGGTTTTATATATTTACATTTTCAGGTTTTGAAGCTCCCACTGCTAAGTCTAGGATGTTGAGTGAATAGTAGTATTGTCTCGTCAGTTTGTTTTGTACACTGTACTAGTTGTAATTAGGTTAAATGGTATGGGAGTTTTGTTTAAATTATGTCTCCTTAAAACGATTATATTTTTAGTATTCCGCATTTTAACCTCGAAGTTGTTTTAATGTGTATTACCAAATAAATAAATAAATAATAAGTGTGGTTTGTGAACTATTGATTTAATTATATCCTAATGGGGTTAGGGGGTGACAACTTGGTATCAGAGCTTTAGGTTTTTATATTCTGGGGTTAGAGAGTCTAGATGTGGCAGTGACAGAAATAGTGTGGTGTGGGTCATTTATATTATCTTGTGAGAAATACTAACCATTATGTTAGAAATAAATATTGTATTCTTGTTTCTATAATTGTGGTTTATGACAGATAGTAAGCTATGGAAGGAGAAAATGTTCATGAGAGGGTGTATGAGGAGTCTTCAAATACACTAAACCAACAAAATCCAAATAATGTAGAGGGGGCTCCTGAATAACCTACAGATATGCAGAAAATGGCTCGTGCCATGACTTTAATGGCAGAACAACAAAACATGTTTATGACGCAAATAGCATAACAGCAAGCCAAATACTTGGAGGAGCAGACTTTGGTAAGAAGAGAAAGGAAAATACAACTAGAGGAGAAAAATACTCTGTACGATAACTTTATCAAATTGAACCCCCCAGTATTCTCAGGTTCTGTAGATCCTTTAGAAGTTGAGGCTTGGGTCGGAGATATAGAAACTATCTTCGGGGTGATGAATGTACCTCGCACGCAGAAGGTAATTTTGGCTACTTTCATGTTAAAAGGCGAAGCTAAATATTGGTGGGAGTCTTCCAAACATTTATTGCTTACTCCGGAGGGAGGTGAGGTAATTACTTGGGATTCCTTTATTAAAGTCTTATATGAAAAGTATTTTCCTCGCATGTATCGAAAGCAAAAAGAGAGAGAATTTTTATCATTGACTCAGGGGAATATGTCGGTCAGGGAATATGAAACTAAATTCATATCTTTGTCTCGATTTTCATTACATTTCTTATATAATGAGGAGGATAAATGCACCAGATTTCAGGATGGGTTGAATTTGGTTATCAAGTCTAGACTCACTGCACTTGAAATGGTAGATTATACTTCATTAGTTAACAAAGCTATGATGGTTGAAGGAGATGTTAATGATGCAATAAATAATAGGGAACAAAGAGGAAAGATGCATAGATTTGATCTATCTCAGCAAAAGGAAAGAAATTAGAATACTCAAAACAGGGGAGTCAAAGTTTTCAGCGCGATAGAGAGACTGGAAATTATGTTCAGAATAGACCACCAAGAAGTTTTAGGGGTGCAGGATCGATGGGCCAACAGAATAGACAACAGGAGAATGACAATGGGCAGTCTAAGCCTGTTACATGCTATTTTTGCAAAGCTGAGGACCATATCAGTCCAGATTGTCCCAAGTTAAAGGGGGTAGAGTGTTATCACTGTCATCAAATTGGTCATACCAAAAAGAACTGTCATATGCTACTGGAAGGGATTCAATCAGCTACTACTAGTCGAGGCTCATCACCTGGAGTCATAGAGAGAGGATGAGGTAGAGGACAGGCTAGTGGATCTAGGGCTTCGGGAAGGATATTTATTATGACTTTACAGGATGCTCAGGCTACTCCGGAGGTGGTGACAGGTACATTTTCTATCATGAACAAACATGCTTACGTGCTTATTGATCCAGGTTCTACTCATTCATTTGTAGCACTGTCATTTACCATGTATTTGGGTAAACCATTTTCTTATCTAGATTGTGGTTTATATATTTCTACACCTATGGGAGATGTGATGTTAGTGGAGCTTGTGAATAAAAATTGTGTATTGTATATGGGGGAGAGGGAGTGGACCATTGATTTAATTCCACTAGATATTCGAGATTTTGATATTATCTTGGGTATGGACTGGTTATCTTCCTACCATGCATCAATTGACTATTTTCGTAAGGAGGTTACATTTAATATGCCGGGGGAGGAAGAATTCAAATTTACTGGGGAAAGAAATGTGGTCCCGAACTGTCTTATTTCAGGCCTTCGGGCGAGAAAATTGCTAAATAAGGGTTGTCAAGGATTTTTAGCATATATTGTGGATACAAACAGGGAATTGCAAAAATTAGAAGATATCCCAGTCGTTAAGGATTTTGAAGATGTGTTCCCAGATGAATTGCCAGGATTGCCACCTAGCAGAGATGTAGAGTTTACTATCGATTTAGTGCCTGGTACAGCTCCAGTTTCTACTTCTCCATATAGAATGGAACCGGTGGAACTAAAGGAGTTGAAGGTTCAACTGTAAGATTTTCTAGATAGAGGTTTTATTCGACCCAGTGTATCACCATGGGGTGCTCCAGTATTATTTGTGAAGAAGAAAGATGGCACCATACGACTCTGCATTGATTATCGACAGTTGAACAAGGTGACTATTCGAAATAAATATCCATTGCCTCGTATTGATGATTTGTTTGATCAATTATAGGTTGCTAAAGTGTTTTCAAAAATTGATTTGAGATCGGGTTATCATCAATTAAGGGTGAGATATTGTGACATTTCTAAGATAGCTTTTCGTTCTCGTTATGGTCATTACGAAATTTTGGTAATGCCATTTGGGTTAACAAATGCTCCTGGGGTGTTTATGGATTTAATGAATCGAGTATTCCATCCTTTCATAGATTCATTTGTGATTGTCTTTATCAATGATGTTTTGATATACTCACCTAGCTAAGAGGAACATGAGAAGCATCTAAGAGTTGTATTGCAAGTTTTGCGAGATAGTCAATTGTTTGCGAAGTTTAGCAAATGTAAGTTTTGGTTAAATCAGGTAGTATTTCTAGGGCATGTTGTTTCGGGAGATGGAATTTATGTTGAACCTAAGAAGGTAGAGGCAATTGTGCAATGGGAAAGACCGAGGAATATAACGGAGATAAGGAGTTTCCTAGGATTGGTTGGATATTATAGAAGATTCATAAAGGGGTTTTCATCTATAGCCTTGCCGTTAACTAAATTGACCCGAAAGGAAGTGAAATTTGTGTGGAGTGATGAATGTCAGCACAACTTTGAAAAGTTGAAAAATAGGCTAGTATCAGCTCCAGTTCTCACTGTTCCATCCAGTGGAGAAGGTTTTGTGATTTATACTGACGCTTCACATCAGGTTCTGGGTTGTGTTTTCATGCAACATGGAAAGGTAATTTCTTTTGCATCTAGACAGTTAAACACGCATGAACGTAATTATCCTACGCACGATTTAGAACTTGCGACTATTATTTTTGCCTTGAAATTATGGAGACATCATTTGTATGGAGAGACGTGTGAAATTTTCATTGACCATCAAAGTTTGAAGTATTTATTTACACAGAGAGGCTTGAATTTGAGACAAAGACGTTGGATGGAGTTAATTAAAGATTATGATGGTACCATTCACCATCATCCCGGGAGGGCCAATGTTGTTGCAGATGCTCTAAGTCGAAAGTCATTGGGGAGGTTATCTTGTATTCAATGTGCACGAGTTGGCAATATTATGGAATTAAGACTAATGGGAGTAGAGTTAAACTTATCTAAATGGGGGCGTTATTTGCACACGTTACAGTGAGACCTTTACTGGAAGAACGCATACGAAATTTGCAAGTAAGTGATCCATTCCTTGAAGAGAAGAAACGGGAAATCCTGGATGGTAAAGAGAGTGACTTTGAAATTAAGAAGGATGAATCGTTGTGTTATAAAAACAGAATTTGTGTACCGAATGATCCGTCCTTAAAGAAGGATATATTGGACGAGGCACATAGTTCTATTTACTCTATGCATCCTGGGGGTACCAAAATGTACAGGGATTTGAAAGAGTATTACTAGTGGAATAATATGAAACATGAGATTGCAGAATTTGTAGCTAAATGTTTAGTATGCCAGCAAGTGAAGGTGGAGCATCAAAAGCCGGCAGGATTATTGCAGTCATTACCTATTCCAGAATGGAAGTGGGAACATATAACAATGGATTTTATTGTAGGATTCCCACGATCTCCAAAGGGGAATGATTCTATTTGGGTGATTGTAGATCGATTGACAAAGTCATCTCATTTTCTTCCAGTTAAGACGACCTACACGGTTGACAAATATGCACGTATGTACATTGATGAGATTATCCGTTTACATGGGGCATCAGTGTCAATTGTATCAGATAGAGATCCAACGTTCACTTTTAAGTTTTGGCCTCGTTTACAGAATGCCATGGGCACAAGTTTAAAGTTCAGCACTGCATTTCATCCACAAACTGATGGGCAATCTGAAAGGACGATTAAAATATTAGAAGACATGTTACGAGCTTGTGTATTTGACTTCAAGGGTGGTTAGGATGATCATTTTCCATTGATGGGATTCTCGTATAATAATAGTTATCAGTCCACCATTGGTATGGCTCCGTATGAAGCTTTATATGGGAGGAGATGTAGAACGCCTTTGTGTTGGTATGAAGTAGGTGAAAGGAAACTTTTGGGTCCTGAATTTATAGATACGACAACAGAAAAGATTAAAATGATCCGGGAACGGATAAAGATAGCGCAAAGCAGGAAAAAAATTTATGCAGATAAAAGGAAGTATCCACAGCAATTTCAGAAGGGATATTTTGTATTCCTACGTATTTCACCATGGAAATGCGTTATAAAATTTCAGAAGAAGGGGAAACTAAGTTCAAGATATATTGGACCATATGAGGTCTTGGAAAGAATCGGGAACCTGTCATAAAGACTAGCATTACCTCCAGATTTATCTCGTTTAAATGATGTATTTCGCGTATCTATGCTTCGTAAGTATTTGGCAGATCCATCTCATCAGTTGAAAACTCAACCAATTGAACTGAAGGAAGACTTGTCGTACATCGAGGAACCAATTGAAATTATTGATCGTAAGGAGCAAGAATTGAGAAATAAATTTATTCCCTTAGTTAAAGTTATGTGGATGAGCCATGGTATTAAATAAGCAACTTGGGAAATGGAGGATAGCATGATGAAACAGTATCCCCATTTGTTTGGTAAGTGAACTTCATATTAAATTTCGGGGACAAAATTATCTAGGGGGGGAGGTTGTGACAACCCGGATATAATTATGATGAATTATAATTAAATCATGCTTATCTTATGTTATATGGATAATTTGTTATTATTATATCTAATGCTAAGTGATTATGTTTAGTCTAATCCTACTTTCATAAATCGTGAAATGTCGAGTTATGTATGAATACAAAATTTTGTTATTTTCGATAGAAATATTCTTGTTTAAGACTAGTTTTGACCCTTATAACATTACAAATGAATTGAGGTGAAAACTAGATAGTTTTATACATGTGAGTTAGGGTTGTAACACAACAAACGTTACATCAAACGGATGTCTGAGTAAGAAGTTAGGCTGAATTTACGAACAAGGGACAAATCTGTCCATTTCCTTTAAGTGGTAAATTGTCTTTTAGTAAACCAAATGTTTCAATTTGATTAGATGTCTTGGGAGGCAGCCTTGGCCGACTTAAAACTCGTCTCCTAACATATTTCTTCAGCCAAATTAATCCTAAGTTCAGTTTGTAGTGTTTTTAGCTTGAGGAAGAGGAAGTAGAAGTTAAGGAAGAAAGGGTTACAAGGAAAAGCTAGGAAAACTATTCCAAGAAAATCCTTAAGGTGTTTCCAAGGTAAAATTAGGTGTTAATATTGTTTTAATCTTCTATTATACTTATTTAAAAGTATATAAATTGTGAAGTATTGATTAAAATTTCATCCTCCTTTGTGATAATATTTATTGGTTCATATGTGAGATAAGTGGTGTTATAGGTCATATTGCTTTGTATTGAAACCCTTTGTATTAAAACTTGCATATCTCTTTGTGTGCTTACTGGAATTACGAAATTCCAATTGGATATGAAAATAGACTCATATGTTCATATCATATCAGAAAATTAGAATTTAACTCCTTATGGTTAGGCCTTAGTGATGGTTGCAAGTTAGTATATAGTTGTTGTTTGTATATTTCATTTCGGTATGCCCTGAGTTTGGTCAAGATTTTGAGATAGCAAATGAAGTCCAAATATTATGAAACTTTAATTATGTACTATTCAGTATGTGTACTGAAATTTTGTTGAAAATCATGGAAAGTTGTATTCTAGAAAAATTATGAAAATTCATGGAAGTTGAAGGAACAATAGAGGACCTTGTAGGGAAAATTTCTTGTGTTATAAAGAAATGGTCATAACTTGCTCTAGGAGGCTTGAAAAATTACTCCATCACTTGTAATGGAAATTATATTCATATATGTTTTCATATTGATAAGGTTGGACACCTGTATTTATACTATTTATGAATATGGGATGGTTAAGTATAGAGGACAATAATTTGAGGCCATACTGGATACCCCATAAAAGAATGTTTTTATCTTCTCTTTCCAAAGAGTATTTTGAGTACATGTTTCATGTGTATATACATTCAGAAGTATACTTTTATGTTTACTTTATTTTAATTATAAATTCCTTACGAGGTATCCCAATGGTTGAATGTGCATAACCTTATCAACATATATACCATTGTTTCGTCTTTACACATGTTTTATGGAATGTTACTTGAGTAGAATTATATTGTTGTTGTATAGTAATTAAAAGTTACATAGATATATTAAGAAAATACTTATGATTGAGATTCAGTATTGATTTATTTGGATTAACCGGTGTAAGGTCAAATCAACCAAGTTCAGCCCCACCCGAGGGAAACGTGAATACATAGTTTACAACGCAAGGTGAGTGTACTTACTGAGTTGATTTTGAATATGATGTATATGTATTATATGTTGAGATGATATGTCTTATTTAAAAGTCATGAGATGTTATGGATTATTAAAAACCAAGAGATGTTGAGATGTTATGGCTTTATAAAAGTCAGGATATGTTGAGTTGCTATGCAATTCAGGAGATGTTAGGTTATTAAAACCTATGGATATGATTATTGCCTACGGGCAAGAGATGTGGGGTTTATTAACTCCGAATATGTATATGGCTTAATTTGGCCTAGAGATGGATATATTAATATGTTGAGATGTTAATATAGTACTTTTACTATATAGAGATATAGTACATTCACTGAGTTTTTAAACTCGTGGTTTTATATGTTTACATTTTCAGGTTTTGAAGATGCCACTGCCAAGTCTAGGATGTTGAGTGAATAGTAGTATTGTCTCGTCAGTTTGTTTTGTACACTGTACTAGTTGTAATTTGGTTAAATGGTATGGGAGTTTTGTTTAAATTATGTCTCCTTAAAACGATTGTATTTTTAATATTCCGCATTTTAACCTCGAAGTTGTTTTAATGTGTATTACCAAATAAATAAATAAATAATAACTTTGGTTTGTGAACTATTGATTTAATTATATCCTAATGGGGTTAGGGGGTGACATAAGGCTAGTGTTCCAGCTTCAAATATTACTCTCTAGTCACGCGTCTCTAAGCCCGCTATATCTATCTCTCCCGCTTCTATTTATAAGTTACACAAATATGCATTTTAATTAACCAGGGCACCCATACTCCCTGTACCCATGCTTATCCATACAAAAATTGCCTTAGTTAACCCGGGTGCCCATACACCCTATCCCCGTGCTTTACCACACGAAAAATTTACCCGACTATGCTAGTCGTAACCCGTAATATGACTTCCAACCCGTAGTTATATCCCACACACACATATATATATACTGGTCGGGGTACCCAATTCATGTACTAACGACCAAACATCTCCCCACTTCCAACGTTGCACTAAGTTTCGCGCGTGGGATGTCTCGCAAGGCAAAATCCAAACAAGGAATCCCCCAAATTCTTGTCTCTTAACACAAAAGTTTATACGCCTACCCTTAGGATACCAAAGACAACGTAAAATACCGCGCCCTACTATCACTAGTCCTTTCACAAAATAAACCCCGAGCTATCTCTCCTTGGACGAAAATAAATCTAACCACCCTGATTCACTTCAGTAAACACCCCTACTCCCCGGGATAAAAATGCGAGAAAAGAAGACATCACATTGTGTTTATCGCACCGCACAATACAACAAATATACACACATATATATTGTCTAGATTCCCTCTCAGGTGATACCTAGTACCAATCATACCTTGGTGTCGCGAACACCAAAACTTACTCTCACTCTCCACAATAGTTCAAGTCCATCGCTATCCAGACGATATTTGGGAAAAATCATCAACTCTATTCCCATATTTTGCGAAAGTAGTAACCCCTCGCATAATTCAAACCTTCTCTCAGTGTACACTTCCACTCTCCCGTGGATAACACCAAAGAACTCCGCTACCCCACGGAAATTTTATCCACATACTATGGTTGCTACAGCCAGCGCACCCATTAAATTTGACTTACCCATGAACTCTAGTGAAAAAAAAAATTCTTATATTGTGACACCCTCCTGTCACTCAAAACATACGCCATGCCCATAGGATAAAAGATAATTACCTCCATAATCCAGCTGCAATGGCTGATCCTCCGGTTCCAGAGCAGCTTCCCCCTGCCCAAACGCACTCATGACTTGCTATAGTGGCTATACATCTAGAACCTCGTCCTATAGTTGACCCTTGCCTCACTGAGGGCAATCCCTATTCATGTGTATCGCTTCCCCACAAAAAAAACACCTCCTAATAAATTCACCCCGCCACTGATCCCTTCCTTGCTGGCCTTCTCAGAATTCCTGGCCATCCTAACGATAGCCTCCAGCTCTAAATCGTTTGGCATCATTTCCCTGCCAGAAATCCTGCACCTGATCTCCCCCTGTCTGCTGCTGGGATACCCCACTGGTACCGTTTCCTCCTGCTTTATCCGACTGGCTGGTTTCCACTCCCCTCCTGCTTCCTTTCACGTGGAAGCGATATTCCTGACAGTGCAGGAGTGTTGCGTTAACGACATCTGTATAAGCTACTAACGCGGAATTACCAATCAAATGTTGTCTGATTCTACAGACTAATCCATCCATAAACCTTGATTTCTTTCTCTCTTCATCGCTTACCTCATCCGGTACAAAATTTTCCAACCGAGTAAATTCTTCCTCGTAATCGGCCACTGAACGGTCCCCCTAAGTCACCTCTCTAAATTTTCTCCTCGTTTCGGTCTCAATCGCTGGAGGAAAATACTTGCGGTCAAACTGCACCCAAAACTCTACAATAGCTCGTGTATCCCTTTCCTCAAATGTGGTGATCGATTCCCACCACTGTAGCGCTGATCCCACTAAACTAAAACTGGCTAGCATTTGCTTCTGCACCTCATTGCAATCTACCCTGCGTAGGTGATGCTGGATATCTCTCTTCCACTGACACGCTAGCACTATATCTAAACCTCCTCAAAACTCCGATTGATGCCCTTTTTGAAAAAAACCTCTCGTATTTGCTGCCACCCCGACGGCTTCGGGTGGCCTGAACATTTGGTACCACTAACGCTTGTGGCTGATCTCATGGAAAGTACCTTGCCATTGCGACCATCGTCGCTTCAACTGCCTGCGCCACTAATTCAGTTACCTGTGCTACCGAAATCATCTCTGGCAATTTATGCGGTAACTCTTGCTCCTGATGAGCCTCTCTAGTCTCACCTCCCCTCCTGCTGCCCTAGCTGCTCTCTCTCCTGGGCGGCATTTGGAATGAGTGTCGAATCGTATGATTTCACCCTCAAATATAAATTTGGCAGAAGAACATAAATGCACATACATATGAGAATACAACAATCCTATAATAGGGCTCCATATCGAAGATTGCTAAGCCGAAGAGTGAAAAGTCGCACAGATTCTAAGGACACTAGAACCTGATGCTCTGATACCATCTGTGACACCCCGCCTAATAAAAAACCGAGTGATCAGTCCTATACCAAATTAAAACAGGAATCCCAGTTGGTTCATCCTTAGCATCACTGTCACAAACCTTTTTAAAACTTACTAACCACCTAGTATTCCAAAAAGTTGGTGCCACAATTTTATCTTTTTAATTAAACAAACCAGTACATGCGGAATAAAAATATAAACCATTCACACAACTGAATTAAATCAACTGAACAAAAATAAAATGACATGCCGAATAAACCATCGGCCACCAAAGCAAATAGTCCAATACAAACATCCAACACCTGAATAAAATAAATCTGAAAACCGTACTGAAAAGTCTGGGCGACATGCCCTAAGTAAACTGAAACTGATAGGAGATTCCTACTCTAGGAAAAGAATGAACGATGCGTCTAAACCAAAGTCCTGCTAGCATCCACATATGCCGCAGCTCCGTGTCCCTAGAATAGAATATCAATCCTGACGTCCCTGTGGCTGGACACCTAAAAGGTTTTGAAAATAGTTTTATAACAAGGGTTAGAACCCAAAAAAATTTAATTAAATTTTTCTCACTTATTAAATTATCATTATCCCAAGTCTATGGTCCGACTCTAATTTAATTAATTTCACATTAATTAATTTAATACTTTTTCCGAGTCTATGATCCGACTCTAATATAAATACTTTACACATTAATTTATATAATAATTGCCCGAGTCTATGATCCGACTCTCATTTAATTAATTTACACATGAATTAATTAACTCTCAGTCGAGTCTGTGACCCGACTCTCCTTTAATTAATTACACATTAATTAATTAATACCAATCCGAGTCTGTGGTCCGACTCTCATTTAATTAACTTACACATTAATTAATTAATTACCTTCCCGAGCCTACAGCCCGACTCTAATCTAATTAATTATACATTAATTAAATTAATACTTTTTCGAGTCTACATCCCGACTCTAATTTAATTAATTAACACATTAATTAATTTATTTTTTTCCCGAGTCTGCAGTTCGACTCTAATTTAATTAATTACACATTAATTAATTTAATACTTTCCCGAGTCTACAGTCCGACTCTAATTTAATTAATTATACATTAATTAAATTAATACTTTCCCAAGTCTACAACCCGACTCTAATTTAATTAATTAACACATTAATTAATCTAATTCTTTCCCGAGTCTGCAGTTCGACTCTAGTTTAATTAATTACACATTAATTAATTTAATACTTTCCCGAGTCTACAGTTCGACTCTAATTTAATTAATTTCACATTAATTAATTTAATACTTTCCTGAGTCTATAGTCCGACTCTAATGTAATTAATTACACATTAATTAATTTAATACTTTCTCGAGTCTAAAGTCCGACTCTAATTTAATTAATTTTACATTAATTAATTTAATACTTTTCCGAGTCTATAGTCCGACTCTAAGTTATTTCACCTCAATTCCTTTAATAATGTAGCGTTACCCAACTACAATACCCGAATATTATTCCTCGGCCCAACCTCAATACTTATGAATTATTTCTCGAAATTCGTTCATCTCATGACATACCATTTTCACCCTCCGAAACCCAATTATATCACCCTATATTTGTTAAGGAAATATGTGCCACATATGAATTTATCACTAAATAAAAGTAGGGAATTAATCTTAAATAAATTTCTCTTTATATACAACACTGGCTGAATTGTCAAATTTCTGGGACCGTCGATTGATCGATCCTCCTGGGTCGATCGATCGATCGAACAGGTGATCGTCTTTCCCGGCTTGCTGTTTCAGCCATTAACGAACCCTTAAGCTTTTGTTTCTTCCCAAACCTTTACCCAAATCACAACCAACATATTCTCCACACCAGAAAATGTTCTAAACACCCTAGAGACCTTAATCCATCAACAAATTTATACAAAACCCTAAGTATATCCGATTTGGGTTTTTCACCCGGGTCTCGTTCTACCAAATCCGACCCCACCATATTCAGTCCATTTAATCACTAATACATATGGTGATCCACTCTACAATTTAATCTTAACAGTCCCAATTCATGACCTAAGAACCTTTGAGTAATTAAATCTAACCACTACTCTAATTTCAGAAAACCCAATTTTAATTATGGTTACACACCCAAAACGAATTTTCATATACACACACTATGATATGAATGGATTATCATCAATTTAGGAATCACAACAGTTAACCACTTGCCTGGAATTGTTTGTAGAGTCTGATCCGTTGGTGTAGTCCCTTAATTTGGCTTCAATAATCCTCAATTGGCTCTTGATTTGCTTTCTCCCAATTTCCCTCTGAAGCCCTAGGTTTAGAATTAGTGTTTACTGTCGTTTAACACTTCCCCAAATTAGGTTAAAACCCTTAATCCCATTTTTGGCCACATGGGCCTAATTAAAATAGCCCAAATCACCCCGTATGGGCCCGACTATGCCCAAAAATGCCCCGACAGTATTTATGGACTTGATGAACAGAGTGTTCAGAGAGTTCTTAGATTAGTTTGTCATTGTCTTCATAGATGACATCTTGATTTATTCCCACGCCGAGGAGGAGTATGTCGAGCACTTACGTATGGTTCTGCAGACCTTACGAGATCATGAGTTGTATGCCAAATATGAGAAGTGTGAATTTTGGCAGCGGGAGGTACAGTTTTGGGGACACATTGTATCATAGAGAGGGATATCCGTGGATCCTAGTAAGGTGTTAGTGGTGAGGGAGTGGGGAAAATCCACGACACCGACGGAGGTGCGGAGTGTTCTAGGATTGGACGGTTACTACATACTGTTTATTCGAGGATTCTCGAAGATTGCGGGGCCGATGACGAATCTGACTCGTAAGGGTGTGCCGTTTGTTTGGGATGATGCATGTCAGTTGACATTCGATGTGCTGAAGGATAAGTTGACTTCAGCACCCATACTAGCACTTCCCAGGGCGTGAGTGGAGTACGTAGTTTATACTGACGCATCCTTATATGGGCTTGGAGGAGTACTCCAACAAGAGGAGCAGGCTATAGCTTTTTCTTCCCGAAAGCTTAAGCCTCACGAGAAGAATTACCCCACCCACGACTTAGAGCTAGCAGCAGTCGTGTTTGCGCTTCAAATTTGGAGGCATTATTTATTGGGGGAATAATTTCTCTTATTTTCACACCATAAGTCACGGTAGTACTTGTTCATGTAGAAAGAATTGAATATGCATCAACGCAGGTTCCTTGAGTTTGTAAAAGATTATCAGTTCGAGATACACTATCACCCGAGGAAGGCTAATGTAGTTGCTTTTGTGTTGAGCTGTAGACCAGTAGACGAGAGGGCCGAGGTGTGGAAAGAGAAATGGAAATAATTGGGGCTAGAGTATACTGTGGATCGATCATTTATGTCTGCGTTGATAGTTACGCCTCAGATTGTTACGAGAGTAGTACAGGCACAGGCAGCGGATTCGTTCTGTCAAGATCGGATTAGGCAGCTTTTAGTCGATGGAGCCAAGTCTTATTCAGTGAGATCTGAGGGCGGTTTGTGCTTCAATGGGAGACTCATTGTTCCAAAAGAGGAGGACCTTCGACATGCAGTGATGACGGAGTCGCATGGGTCCCGATTTGCGGTACATCCCGTGGGGACAAAATGTACCAAGATATGAGGCGACAGTATTATTGGAGCAAAATGAAGAGAGACATCACGGAGTTCGTCTCCAAGTGTACCACTTGTCAGCTAGTGAAAGTGGACCACCAGAAGCCACCAGGTTTACTTCAGCCATTGGAGATCCGTACGTGGAAATGGGAAGTCATTTCCATGGATTTTATTACCGGGTTGCCCACTTCGCCAAGGGGATATGATTCTATATGGGTTATTGTGGATCGGTTGACGAAAGTAGCCCACTTTTTTCCCATCAGGACAGATTATACGGTAGGACAGTATGACCAGCTCTTTATTGCAGAGATAGTGAGGTTACATGGTGTACCCCTTGATATCGTGTCAAATAGAGATAAGACTTTTGTGTCTCATTTTTGGGGGAGTTTTCAGGAGGCTATGGGGACCTAGTTGCGGTTGAGTACGGCGTATCACCCACAGACCGATGGGCAGACTAAGCGCATTAATCAGATGCTGAGGATATGTTTCGCATGTGTGTCCTTGATTTTGGTGGAGGTTGGGAGCAGTACCTTCCACTGGTGGAGTTTGATTATAACAACTCCTATCAGTTTACGATTAGCATGGACCCGTTCGAGGCATTGTACGGTAGACCTTGTCACTCTCTAGTTTGTTGGCTAGAGGTGGGGGACAACAAACTACTCGGGCCAGAGGTGATTCAGGACACATAGAGCAGGATCGAGGTGATATAGGGTCGCATACGGGTATCACAAGACAAACAGAAAAGCTACGCCGATGTTAAGCAGTCCTTCAGAGAGTTCACTATAGGGAACCAGGTTTTGCTGAGAGTATCTCCAATGAAGGGGGTAAGGAGATTTGGGAAAAAAGGGAAATTGGCTCCGAAATATGTAGGACCATTTCCTATTATCGAGAGGATCGGACCAGTGGAATATAGGCTTGGGTTGTCGGAACACTTACATCGTATCCATAATGTGTTTCACATCTCGTCACTGAGGCCGTATCTTTGGGATGAGTTGGCACACACTCACATCGTGATTGAGGAGATTGAGTTACAGCCCGACAGTTCATATGAGGAGAGACCGATGGCTATCCTGGATTATAGTGAGAGGAGGCTGAGGTTAAAGGTAGTTCCACTTATTTGGGTGTAGTGGCAGCATCACAATGTGGAGGAGTCTACCTGGGAGCGTGAGGCGGATATGCATGAGAAATATTCAGATTTATTCATACCAGGTATGCCTTATTTTCCGAATTTCGGGACGAAATTCCGTTATTAGGGGGGGAAGTATGTAATACCCCATATTTTTTAGGATTTAAATAATTATGAGATTAATTATTATAGTGGGATTAATTGAATTAAAATGTGAGAATTTAATTGTTAATTAATCCGAATTTAAAAATAAATATTAACTACGTGCCAAGGGTTAATACTTATTGATTTAATATTACTGTGTGATATGTAATATGAAACTATACACTTTGATAAATTGTCGAGAGTGAATAATACGGCAGTTTGGTAATTTAAGTCTGACGCGCGTGTGAGTCGTGTCGAGGCTAATTGATTGGGATAAAAAGAGAAATTATTTTTATTAACTCGTATGGTCATTTCGAGTGCGTCATTGAGTCTGGGGAGGTTGAGATAGTCAGAAAACACTACCCGGGTATTCTATTTGGACTCCGGGAGATTTTAGGCCAAACCGGCACCCCATCGGAGTAGTTTTGTAATTTTAATTTTTAGGAGGATTAAATGGACGAAAATTAGAGTTTTATTATATCAGTTACGTGGGAGAAATTAGGGCTCACATTCACATAACTCAAGAGAGAGTCACAAAGAGTGAGAGAGAGCAAATCCCAAGGAGCCGAAGCATTTAGGCATCATCTTCCACCACCGTGACCACCAACGCGCAGATCGAGAAGAGAGGAACGCGTCTATACTAACATCACCAAAGGATTCAAACCTTTGATTTAAGGCAAGTGTTTATTACTTGCTTTCTTTTAGCAAAAATCATACTTATGTTAGAGTAAGTGAAATTAATCATGATTTACATGTTAATTGGGTGAAAATTGAGGTTAAATGATGATTAAAGGCTGGGTTAATTAGTTGTTGATATTCCTTCATGTATGTAGAGGATTAATTATGAAATTGAATCATATATTGATGAACGAATTTGGGTTGATTAGGTTCTTTAATTGAAATTTTGGAAACTAGGGTTCATGTGAATTAATTTGGGGATTTTATATAATTATGATGATTAATGATGAATTAATGATCCTAAGAAGTTAGGAATGATTTATAATCTGTTATGTTTTGATGGGTATTGATGATGAGGCATTGGGTGTTGAATCTTAGAGGTTTTTAGGTTCAAATATGGTAGAAAACGCTGAAATTCTGTGAAGAAGACGAAACAGTTGGTCTCGCACGAAATCACGCGAAGTCGTTCAAACGAGATTGGTATCTCGCGCGAAGTCGCTCGAGAGACAAGTGGAAGTCGTTCAAACGACATTTCCCGTTCGAGCGACACGGTGAATTTCTGGGAATATTCTTAGAGTCCAATTTTGAGTTTACCTGTTTATTGGAGTGAGAGAAACTGCCCGATAGTAAACTTAAACAAGACAGAATTTTGGGAAAGTATGTGAGAATAAATACTTTACTTATTTCGGTATAGAATGAATGTACCCTGGAGATTACGAGAGAGATAGTAATCTAAATATTTATACTATACATAGTGTTGAGGTTAAAATACGTATGAGAAGTATATATGTAGGTTGGAGAAATACCTATAGATTCTAATAGGATGTGTGTCTGCCTATTATGTGATATTATTATTAAGAGCACTAATGGGTGATAACCCGAGGGTGAAATAATCTTACTATTAGGTGCAATAATGAGTGATAACTCGGGGGTGCACGGATTCTATCGTTAAATGTACTAATGGGTGATAACCCCGGGGGTACAAGAATATTATTACAAGTGTACTAATGGGTGATAACCCGGGGGTACCAGATTAATGTTATAAGTGCACTAATGGGTGATAACCCGGGGGTGCAGCATTATTATGGTTAGGTGCGCTAATGGGTCTTACCCGGGGGTGCAGTATTAGAATATATATATATATATATATATATAGGGAAGATGTGACTATATGTGTATATACATAAACTTGTGAATTATTCTACTAAGTATAGTTAGTAGAGATGAAAATGTTGTTATATAAAATAAATCTTAAGAGTATAATAGATTTATTATGAAAACGAGAAAACATGTTAATTAGCTGTTCGACATAGGCTAATTTGAAAGCGTATTGTATGGGCGATACGGGTATACTACTGGTGGGTATAGATACTATTAGAATGACTTTAGACTAGTTAGAGTTGGTGGTATAACTAGGAAAAAAATTAGATGTATGTTAGGCGTGCACAATAGATGAGAGGTGAGAAGCTCATGTGAGAGTTCGATAATTAACATGCGTATAAGGCTTGCTTTAAGAACTAGTTTTAAATACTTGCTAAATCATTTTTAAACCTCGGGCCCTGACCCGTTTATTGCATCATTTTCTCTCTTTTGCTATATATATATATATATATATATATGTGTGTGTGTGTGTATGTATATTATACTAGGTGCTCAGCCGTAGGGGTACCAGAATTAGAGATTGGATTGACATACGTGATGCAGCTATTGTGAAAGCTGTAGGTCCTTGCATTAGACGCATCTATCATTTCCATTCAGTTTCATTTAGACGTCCTATTTAGGGCACGTGTCGCCCGCTTCTAATCTTTTATTTGAGATATTGTATTCAATTTACTTTATGTTCAGTGAATGGTTTATATTTTAAGACTGAATGAAAATGGATTTACTTGGTTTTACTAAATTGGAAATGTTTTGACACCTAGCTTAATTTTATATTAGGTGATTAATGTGTTAAAAAGTTTTTCGACAGTGATGCTAAGAATGAACCAACAGAGCATTCTGTTTTAAATTGGTACAATACTGATCACCCTTTATTTAATTGGGCGGGGTGTCACAATGAATAACCAATGTAATGAAATAAACTGAGTCTGGAGTAAACACTCCAATAATAGTCCCAAAACAAAATATAATCTCAATACAAAAGTCTGAATAAATAAAACTAACATCTGAAATAAATGAAAGTCTGAAACTGCTATCTCTAAATGAAAAGGGGTGACATGCCCTAACTGACGTAGATACTCTGTAAGAATTAAAGATAGATGGTGGAGGTGTCTAATACCAAGATCCTGTAACTTTCACCGCAACTACAACACGTCAATAAAACGGAACTCCTATGATTGGCATCCATGTGGTTGGGCGCTTAAAAGGTTTTTACAAAACAAAATAGATTTGGAAGCAAACGGGTGAGAGACCGATGTGCAAATATTTTAAAACAGCAAGTGTTTAAATTGCATTAAACAGTAAATATCACATCTATGTTAGTCACGTGCTCTCACATGAGTTTATCACCTCTCAACTATTGTGCACGCCCAATGCATATTTACTACCCATCCTAGCTACGTTACATACCTATCTTATTGGTACCAAATCTTTGTCTATAGGGATTACTATATTGAGCCACCCGTATTACCTAAATACCGTATAATTCCATTACCATGATTTATTAATCAATTTCAAGTAACTTAATACTCATTTTATATGTCCACAACTTTACATTATTTTATACGTCTCATCCCAACTCATCTACCAAGCAACAGAGTAGAACAGTTTTAAGTATATATTTATATCACTCTCAGCACGTATATACACATAAGGCACTCCTAGGCTGAGCTGCGGTGCATGCATACTCTACTATCGAATCTCGGTACATTACGTACGTAAGGATTACGAGTTCCGAATCACTCAGGAACCGTTTCAATACAAATCACACATATTGAAGGCGAACATAGTTCACATATCCATGGGTAACGCACATACCTACGCTCCCATGGTCAGCTGACTTATTAACTCACACATAAGTCTTCACAGTCCTATGTTATGTGGCACCAATCGAAAGTCCCTCTGAAGGCACACAAAGACAAGACTGTCCCCTTTCTAAAATTTCCCGTGATAGCAAATATGGTAGGTATATCATACACATAATAATCCATATAGTAGGTAATCACACAAACTAAGTAATCATCATTTCAATATAGGTATACTCTTATCCCATATTACAAGTCTCATAAGTAGTATAGTTTCATCCCGATTATTCTACGTAATATGTTTAGCGCGACAAATCTCGTCGTATAAATCTGAGTACTTAAACCTATCCCAAACGGTTACTACGTCTCCCACTTGTCTCCAAGGTTATCTCAGTAATCTAAAGTCCCTCTACTACTATTCCTAACCTTAAGTTATCATTCATCTAACTTCAGTCCCAATTTATATAATTTCTAACCGTACCTCAGTCGACAAGTACTCGTAAGTATACCATTTAATTCCATAAGGTATAACATTTTACGGACATTAACCACGACCCCACTGACCTTAACTAAGTCCCATAATATTCTATTAATCACACTAAGAGTTCTTATAAGCTTGGGATTTTGTCAAACCTTAAAGGAAAATAATTAACAAAATTCAGGAGGAGTCGATCGATCGAAGGAATTGGTCGATCGATCGATAAAGTCGATCGATCGACATTGTTGGGTCGATCGATCGATCCATCAGGTATTGGCCTACGATTTCTGCATATTTTGGCCTACGGATTTCATCAATTTTAACGCTTAAATCCTTTATTATAATGTCCCAAACTCCCAAATATTTATACCAAACGTTATACCAATATAAACACATAAATTCTAACCTCTTAGGATCATAAAATCATAATAGCTTATCATTTTCTTGGATCAATCATGTATTTTTCATATAAAAAAACTATTTCTTCTATTTTCTTCAAGAACATCATATAACTCAACATAAATTCATAATTCTCTATACATGGATCATGACTCCGTGGCTGCTATATTTTCAGAAGTTATTCTACATGCAAAACCTACAGAGATTAAGATTTAAATCTCCAAATCCATTAATTCATCATTTTTCATGGTTTTTCTCCAATTCTAAACTATCACGGATAATGTATGCACTGAATTATTGCAAGTTAAATCACTTGCCTGGAAATGGAAGTTTTGATCCTTTGGAGAAGATGATAGAGGAGCAACCCTCTCTTATCGATCTATTCAATGGTAGTGACGACGCTGCAAAAAGCCTAAAAATGGTGGTTCTCCTTTGGGAACTTCCTCCACTTCTTCTCTAATGGCCGTTTGTGAGTTTTGGTGGTGAAAATCCTAAGGTCTCTAACCTAGAAGCTGATAAAGTTTTCTAAATTTCGTGGGTCTTAATACTCTAAAATTTAAAATGCCCAAAATACCCTCTCGGGTTGTCGGTTTGGCCTAAAACTGCCATGGGACACAAACTAAACCCCTGGGTAGACTTTTCTGACTATCTCAACCCTTCTAGACACATTGACACATTAGAAAAGAATATTTGGATGAAATAAAAATAAATTGCTTTCTAATCCATTAAATTGGTCCAGCACGACTGACACGCGCATCCCAACTTAATTTCTAAAACTGTCGTATTTTCCACACGTGGCAATTTTAATAAGTTCATAATCATATATTACTATACCCGCTCAGTAATATTCAACATAATTATCATAATCAAATACTAACTCTCCTCTCGCTAGTATTTAAATCCAGATAATTACCAATTAATTTCCCAATTAATTCAATTAATCCTATAATTAAAATCAGTAAAAATATGGGGTATTACATAAACGTCTTGCACCGGTCTAACGTCTTCAATGAATTATGCAATGGGATTGCATCTCTCGTTAATTACACTTTTAATGGAAAATCATATGATATGGGGTACTACCTTGCTGAAGGCATATACCTTTCATACGCAACAATCGTTAGAACATTTAGGAACCAACATGGGCTATTACAAAAATAAAAATTATTTTGCAAGTACCAAGAATCGTGCAGGAAAGATGTTGAATGTTCTTTTGGTGTACTACAAGCATGATTCGTTTTCATTCGCGAACTTTGTAAATTATGGAATAAGGCATTCTTAGCAACCATAATGAAATCTTTCATTATAATGTACAACATGATTATTGACGATGAACGTAGATACTGTCCGTGGAAAAATGAATACAAACAGACTGATCCCACACCTGAAATACTACGGGGGCAAACTATTTTTTACGACTACCTAATGCGGGATGCTAATGTTAGAGACGCAACTAGATATCAACAACTATGAGATGATTTGGTGGAGCACATTTGGAACACCAACGATGATGTCATGACGGATTAATGATTATAGAGTTTATGTGTATTTGGGCATTTCTAATCACTTTCTTAGTTCCTTTTTTACGTTGTTCTTTTACGATGTACATCAATATAATATATGTTATCTTTATTATGTAATTATTTTGAATCCCCTACTTCAATTTAGCATACATTTAAACATTTGTTGCACCGTTTAAATAACACAACATCCAAGTTGACATTACATTTATTATAGTAACCAAATAGCGAAGAATTAAACTGGCCACACATTACATAACAACCTAGTTAGGCCTATAAATCGGACTCGGTGAGCCGTGCTTTGGATAGCTCAGGCCTGACCCAAAATTTCTTGGTCTTTTCCCAAGCCCGAGCTCGACCCGAATTGAAATAAGAATCATAAGCTCAGGCTCGGCTCACCTAACTCACGGGCTTCGGGACCATTTTTGAACAAGCCCGATTTCAAATCTAAAAAATGTTTTAATTTAAAAAAATCAGCACACTCTTAGCAAAAGAAGGGAACCAAACAACAAATTTAGTAGAGAAGAAGTTACTGAACAAAAAAAAATTAGCATCGTTTGAGCCGTTGCTGAACAAAAAAGAAAAGAAAAAAATAATGGATCGTTTGAGCAGTTACTTAGTAGGCGAAACCCTCTAATCAGATTAAAACAATAAACCCTCGAAGGCCCTCTAATCAGATTAAAAAAAAAAATAATGGATCGTTTGAGAATTTACTAAACAAAAAAAAAATTAACATCGTTTGAAATGGTTTAAAAACAGAAGTTAAGAGAAAAAAAACATCATTTGAGCAGTTACATACATGAAATGAAACCAGATCGGTTGAGAATCTCACCTTGAGATGAAATGAGAGCAACTAGGGTTCTTGTGGAGGACAACGGCTAAGTGGTTGAAAGCGGCTAGGGTTCGTATGGACGGCAACGGCTAGGTGGAGACGACAGCGACCAGGGTTCCTTTTTTTTTCTCCAAACGAGAGAGGGAAAGATTTTGGAATTTGAAGCAACTATAAAACTTTTGTTCCACTTTTCTTTTGTGGAAAGCGGCAGCAAAGCACAACTAGTTAGCAGTTTGTTGTTCCACTTTTTTAGCAGTTGTAAATTGACCAAATGGTCCAAAACAAAAATTGTAATTCTAATTTCTAATAATGTATGTGTATGTATTTTTACCAAGAGGACTATATGGCAAATAATATTTATATAATCTTAATATATTATATAAAAATAAATAAAAAATATATATATATTTAATATTTGAGTTCGGGCCGGGCCCAAATCGGGCTTCACACCGCTATGCTCAACCTCGGCCCAAATTAAATTTGGGCTTCAAAATTTCGCTCAAGCTCGGCTCGGCTCAAACTCACTAAAAGCTCGGCCCAAATTTAGCGGGTCGAACGGGCAGGCTTCAGGCTTTCTCGGCTCAATTTATAGGCCTAATCCTAGTCAACATTTTTTGTACCAGATAGACCAGATTCAGAATTTGACGAGTCGACCCTGTTTGACATAAGCGCAGAAATCAAAGTTTCGATCGCAGCAACCATATTTGCAAGGTCGGTGAACCTTTTCACATGTAACTTCTGTTGTACCTTATTCGATTTGGTTATATCCAACTCCATGATTTATTATTGTTCTCGACCTAAACGTACAAGCTGCTATTATTTTTTTGTAATTTGATCAGCTATTTTCATCTCAATGAAGGCATCCATTTGTGAATCAAATTTCATGGCCTAACTTTGCTTCCACTCTTGCTTGCTTTAAACATTTCAGTGAATTGTTCGCAATGTTTAAGGACCGTCGTGTTACATTCAAGGTTGTCACAACACGCACATTGTTTCTCCCCCTTCTGCCTGGGGGTTTGTACGTTACGTCACTTACATCAGGATTTTCCTTCAAGTCTAGAGGCGTAGGGTTAGCGTTGTTGCACACTATGTTCTCCAAATCAAATTTTGGTAACTCTTTCAAAATTTGTTAGTATTTATCAAACATGAATTGTTTGCTCGTTTCAGTGCGGTATGCCTCGCGGGCTAGTGTAACCGCAGTTAACTCGTTATTTACGCTTCCTAGATTATTTAGTTGGTGACACAGCTTCGCAACGTATATCATTACACACGATGAAATATGGTTGTAACGTGTTGAAAGCATAGTCCTCGTACGTTGAATATAAATTTCAGACTTGTTATTGTATTCATTCATAACAGAATCCCAAAATGTTCCATGTGATATCGAGTTGCCTTCAATACCACGACTCCTATATTCAGCATAAATGGTACATAAAATTTCATTTTTAATAGTTGTCATGTTTGGTTGTCGTGAACTACTCGTATTAATTGGTTGAGATGGAGACATATTGGTGGGTAATTATAATGTATAAGGAGAGGAAATTAAGAACCGATAAATAATTAAAATGAAGAATTTCATTGAATGGAAGAAAAATAATGAGAAGTTTAGAAATATGGGGCAAAATGAAATTGGTGGGAATTTGGGGGAGGGAACTATGGGGTTATATAGGATAACGGTCGTTAAATTTACTATAGTGAAAATGGTTCCTACGAACTTCTTTCCTACGAACTTCTGAAGTTCGTAGGAACCATTTACAAATTCTCCTCGCGATTTGTATATTTGTAAAACCACTGCAAATTCCTTTACGGATTCTATTCCTTAAACCTCACCACTGCAGTGCCTTCGATTTGTAAACTTATAATTTTTTTGTATTTTACCTCCACCATTGTACATGCTCTTAGGACTCTACCAGCTTGTACCTATATTATACCTCTAATACAATAGTATTAGAGGTGTAAATGCAACTTAATACCTCCATTCTCTCTTCTCAATCATACATTCTCTCTCATTTTATCTCAGAGCATATCCGCTCATTGCCTTAAAAAGCTATTCGACTTCCTTTTTTTGAATGCCTTTTGACACCAAAATGTCTAAATGTGCGTCATTTATTCTCCCCCTTTCTCTTTCAAAACCGTCCAAATCCCGTGAAGCATTTCAATCTAACCCCTATAAAAATATAGATATTCATTCACCGCCATTTCCACTGGCACCATTCTCCATCATCCGCTACTCTATGTGGACAATATTCGTCCATCGCAATTTTCCCCCCACAAAGCTCTTCGTTATCCATCGTCATCGCCGTTCTAAGGTAACAATTTGTTTACTTTTAATTATTGATTATAAATATCTCAATGTGTATTTGGTTCTTACATTGAGGTTTGGTATTTATATGATATTACTCTGTCATAAGGTGGGATAGATTTTGATTTGTTTTCTTCATGCCATCTTTGGATCGACTTTGGTGTTTGGTATTTGGATTTTACATCTGGGATCTTTTGTGTGATCAATTGAACTACTATAGAGAGGTTTACAGAATCACCAAGCCAAGTGATAGACATTGCAAAAAAAAGATCGATGGACATTGATAAACAATGAAATAAACGCATAGTTCTTTGATTATATTATCTATAATTGGGGTTGCTAAAGTTTTAACTATTAAAAAAAACTTATCTGTTTTTTTTAATTAAAAACTCTTTACAAAAAGTGAAAAATAGTTTTATATAAAATAATTTTTTTTTAAATAAACGGTTTTAACTATTAAAAAACAAAATTTTTTAGAAAAAAAAAACTGTTTTGTAAAAATAAAAATAAAAAATCTGTATTTTCATCTAATTTTTTTAATAATAAACTATTTTTAAAAAAATATTTAAAATTTCCTTAACTGTTTTAGAAAAAAAAATTCCAACTGTTTAAAAAAACTTATTATATGCTTTTTATTCATTAACAACTGTTTATAAACATAAAAAAATGTTTTATGTAAAATAAAAGCTATTTTTACAAAAATAAATAGTTTGAACTATTTAAAAAACAATGTTTTTAATTTTTTTTACAAAAGACATGTTTTCAAAATTGTTTTGTTTTACAATATATTTTTAAAAAAATAAAAATAAATAAATGTCCAATATTATATCAAATACAAATATGTGTCTAAAGGAGATTTTTTTTAATTATTTATATTTTAAAAACATTTAGTTAATTAATTTAATTATTTTTATTTTAATTAAAATTCACCATAAGACATTTATTTTAAATTTTAAAATAGATTCTTATATAAATTACTTTTTTTTATAATTGAAAATACAAATTTTATTTTATTTTATAAAAAATAGTTTTTAAATCATTTTTTTGTAGAAATATTTAAAAAATGTTGTTTTTTAATAATCAAAATAGTTTATTTTTGCAAAAACAATTTTTGTTTATATAAAACTATTTTTTACTTTTTATAAATAGTTTTTTAATAAAATAAAAAGTGATAAGTTTTTTTAAAAAGTTAAATGTTTTTTTAAAATAGTTACAAAAAGTTTAAAAGAGTTTTTTTTTAATTTTAAAATAGTTTCTTATTAAAAAGAGTTTTTTATAATTATTTTTTATTGAAAATACAGATTTGTAATTTTTATCAAATGCGTATGTGTTGGAGGCCAAAAAAATGGACAAGTTTAAGAGTACAATGGTCATTTCATACTCAAATGGTGTGGAGGGAGGATGAGAGGAGTGTGGGAATAACCATTCCCATACTATAAATGTTTTATGTATCTCTGTCGCTCATCGTGCGGGTTGCATGCTAGTTATAAATAAGGATGACCGCCTATTTTTGATACATCAATTAATAAGAACTCTTCCTCTATCTAAAGTGATCTTTGTGCCGTATTTCTCTTAATACGTTATCAACACGCATCTCATAATCGTTCGACGTATTCATTTGATAAAATCTAGTATATTTTCTTTAAAGACAATTGTGATGTTACTTTCTCGGAAATAATGTTACTCCCAATATATTCTTTGGCCCCACCATCAATTCTAGAGCTATAAACTTATCTGCACAACAAAGAATTAGAGAGAGAGAGAGAGTCAAACTCCTGTACACGCCAACTATACATACCAAGTTTACATATCGATTTTTTTAAAAAAGTAAAAAAAAATTACATTTGAGTTGAATTTTTTATATGTTATTTAAACATTTCAGTGGACCCATATAAAAAAATAGTGAAAAATAAATTTTTTTGACCTATTTTTTAAAAATAGCAAAAAAAATTATTTTGAGTTGATTTTTTTATGGCTCCCTTGAAACGTTTAAATATCACATAAAAAACTTAACTCAAAATCATTTATAAAAATGGGTCCGCGCCAGCGGTATATATAGTTGGTATGTACAGGAGCCTGACTCTCTCTCTCTCTCTCTCTCTCTCTCTCTCTCTCTATATATATATATATATATATATATATATATATATATATATATATATATATATATATATGAAGAACGCTCACCTACATCATGCTTTATACATCATCCATGCATCACGCTTAATTATAGGCTCTCAAAAAAAAATCCAAATTTTATATTTTTTCCTTGAAATTAACATTCTAATCAACCCATATGCAAAAAATTAGGTTAAAATACATTTTGTAAGTATTTTTAAAAAATCCACAAAAAACTACTAAAATTACCTTATTTATAAGGGTCTGCGCCAGCAGTTTTTTGTAGATTTTTTAAAAATAGCTACAAAATGTATTTTGACCTAATTTTTTGCATATGGGTTGATTGGAAGGTTAATTTCAAGGAAAAAATATAAAATTGGAAAAAAAAAGTTTTTTAGGGCTTAGAATTAGGTGTGATGTATAGTGCATGATGTAGGTGAGCCTTCCTCATATATATATATATATCCGCCTAGGCTTGATGCTTGGCATAAACGCGTCGCCTTAAACCTTTCACGCCTTATTCTTTGTAAAAGTCTTAAAACGCACTTTTTTAAAAACAAAAACTCTTTAGTAAAAGGATATCACCTTTTAAAGATTTCTTTAAAAAATCGGACCAATCTCTCATTGACAACAATCAAATGGCAAAGGGTGTCCCAAAACTCTTTTCCCCTCATCCAAAAAAACGCATGTTTTTTCTTTTTTCTTTTTTGCTTAGTATTTAAACAAATAATATTTTAGTTTGCATATATTCAGACATATTTTAAGGTATGTACCGGTTTAATATTTTTAATAGCCTTGTTATAGTTAAAAAATATTAAAAAGGACCCAAATGCCTTTTCACATTTTTTTACGCTTAAGGCTCGTCAAGACTTCTAAGGCTTAACGCTTGGTCTCCATGCCTCGGTCACGCCTCGAATTTTTTAGAACCTTGATATATATATTAGTAAATGGCAACACATATAAAGCAATGATTGCATGATATCATATGTTTTGTTTATATATATCATTGTTACTAGCATACAGGCCATGCGATCGCAACATGATTGGGTGACCACGACTATTTGCGACCACAATACAAATTCTCTCAAAAGTAAAAACAAACCTTCCTCATCTTAATTAGTTGTAGGGATTTAAGAGTGATGTGAAGGAAATAAACCACCACACATGGTAAGGGATCATGCGGCCCACTAACTCGATCAATTATTTACATCACATTGATAAGGATCACTGAATATTATTTCCTGCGAAAATCAAAGAAAGATATACAGTCGATCAGTTAGAGATAACTATGAAAGTGATTGAGGTCCCAAGGATGCAATAACTTCCTCTTATAAATGTAAACCTAGCCCTCGAGGAAAAGGGGAATGCAGTCATGAGTATTAAAACACTGTTAATAACAAAGTAGAATGACCCGTGGACATAGGCAGATTTTCGAACCCCATATATCTTGTTTTTTTTTTGTGTGAATAATTTTTTAATTATGTTCGGTTGATTTGCATTGAACCTTAATCAGTAGGATTTTACCACTTACACCTATTATCCTACAACTACATCGTAGTGTACGCCCAATTCTAAACTAAGAGTACAACATTGTATAATCCTTACTCGTGTTACCCGAATAGTAAGATATATGTGGTATCATGATAAACACAATAATATGATACAGTGTCTTCATATAATATGCCACACGAAGGCTTTAACCTTTGGGGACGTTCTCATGCCTCAATTGGTAAATTTGTATGTGTACCATACCTAACGAATTTAGAACATGCACTCATAAAAGGATGGGGAATCGCAATGCAGTCACACCATCGTCTAGTCACATACCAAACCATCTGACGGATCAAATTGTCCACGTCTCCCCATCATGGGACAGTGACCAATCGAACGCATTATCAAAATATCGACCTCCATATTTTCTGCTACATTACCTAGGGTTGCAGTGCCCGGTCCTATAATTGATGAATGCATTATTTTATTTCCAAATTTATTTTTTTGTTAGACCATTTTATTTTGTTTAATAAATTCTTGGGACCATTTTCTTAAATAAAGAAAAAAATTTGAAGAATGGTTGATTTCGGATTCAAAGTGGTAATTTTAAGTCAAAAATGGGCACTTCGATAATTTTATGATTTTCTTGTTCTAATTTTTGAAAAAAGTTGCCTAGTGAAAATTTTCCAGGTAATTATGAAATTTGGCGCAAATTGACAATCAAGTGGAAAAAAGAGTAAAAAAGCTACAAAAAAAGTCGGAATTTCTTATTTTATGAATTAAACAAAATCAGCATGCACGTTCAGCAAGAACAATAAGAGTCCCTGGCGAGGGGGGGGGGGGATTGAGTACCTTATTCTGATCGAAAGACTAAAGGAGGTGGATTGTTCGGTTACAACGCTTTTTGATCAACTAAAAGTTTTTCACTCCAAACCAAATACTTCACCTATTGGCTAATAAAAATGACCCTTGAGCTCACCATTTTACACACAATATTTAAGAGCAAACTTTGAGAGATATTAGATTATTTAAGGGCCAAGAATTGTAATTTTGTGGGGAGGATTTTTGTTAAGATTCAATAAATATAAGACACAATTAAATGTAAGTTCTTATTTATTCTTGCAATCGTATTATGTCTATGATCATTTTACTGTAAAATTTCTATTAGGATTATGTGAAGTTTATCATTCTTGATTAGTATTATGTATTTAATTTAATTTCATTTCATTCCCGACATGTTTTAAGTAATTTAAAAATTCGATATTCACTTAAACGATACGAGAGTATGTTTTAAACCTTCAGAAGTGATTGTTAATTCATATTTTAAGAATAAAATGTGTATTTTTTATGGGTTTGTTACATTAAATTGTTCGACGTCCCATGCTCAAATACAAGGTTAAGACTTAGAATTGATACTTCAAATTTTAATTTTTTATGTGAGTACTTTTTATGGGTTATGCTTACACTCGATTGTTTTAATAGTCCATGCTTAAAGACTATTAAAACTTAAAATTGCTATTTTTAAGGGAATGGGAATTTCAGTTGCCTAAATTGGAGTATAATGAAATTAAATTACTGTGTAATATTAGTTAAAACTGATAAATGGATTTGAATCCTAGTTTCTCCCATAATTAGTTACATATTCTTAGTTGCTCCCATTAATTACTTTTATTTTAATTTTAGATTATAATTTTCACCTATACATCGCACAGTCTAGTTAAAAAGTTGAAAACTTAGAAAAATGACCAAATTTTTTGGGGTTAACTGGTATTTACACAAGTTATTTATAATATCCCATGCACTTTCGATAATTTTATAATTTGACAACGATAATCCATTTACATCTATAACCCTTGCCGATAAATTCCCATGAGCCAAAACATGCACATATGGTATGAACACAAATAACACACAAAGCATATATATATATATATATATATATATATATATATATATATATATATATATATTCTCTTTTAATCGTGTAAAATGTATAATTTATACTACCCTAAACGTTCCTAATAGATCCACACATCCTGAGGATTAATTCTAAATCTCATAAAAAAAAATTCAGTGATAACTTTTAAGAGTAGATCCCCAAATATCCTACTTCAAACTTTCAGTGGAGTTTCTTAAAGAACAATTAAGGGTCTGCACAAAAATAAAAAGTACTAACATTATGTCGAAATCCGTGCGCACGGGGTCATGTCTCAATTATTTCTGCCCAAATCAAGGCGCAAAGGATGTTTTATACTTGTTCACACAACCCCTGTATCGCAACATCAAAAATTGCCCAAATCTCCCCAAATCAGCTTTCAACATTATTATAAACCTAAACCAGTCTTAAAACACCTTAAACGTCATCTTTAATTAATTATAAACATGATTTTGATAATGTATCATTTTAGATTTTATTCAATAAAAGGTTTCTTAAATCATTAAAGGTTAGTTTAAGTACACGATTCATCAATCTCAATGAGATTTATGATAGATATAAACATGTTATAAGCATATATTCATCATAATTACTAAGGTTCAATCTATTAATGCATCATATTTGTTTTTTCATCATAAAATATTTATAATATTCAAGGTACGAACTACCAATGTATTAGATTCAAACCTAGCATGTGTCTAAACGTAAATTGATCCATTACGACAATTAAAACATAGACAAACCGCATATTAAATTGTGATAAAGCAAGATTTTTCTTGCATATCAATGGATGATGAAGGTTCTAGCTTCATTCTTCCTCTTCAAATCTCTTAGTTCTTCCCTTAAAGTCTTCCTTAGCTCTCCCAAACTTCTCATGTTGATAGGTTTATGTTTATAAGTTAACTGGTGATGGCTAATGCTACTTAAATACCCTTAACCCTGGAGATCTATAAAAAGCCTAATTTTGAACTCCCCATATGAGCGCAAAATGCAAACAAGCATGACCCAAAACTCAATCCAAATGTATACTTATTCATGTGGCCACTTCATACACTAAAAATACCTCTCCATGCCTATGTACCATCTTAGAGTCCAAGTCCAATGATAATACCCCATTATGAAAAAACAAAATACACAACTTAAATATTTTTAAGAGTTAATTGTACATAATTAATTACGCCAATTTGTTATTTGATTTATAACATTCTGTCTAATTGTAACATAATGCACAAATTATTACGATTTCACAAAATTAATAATTATTCACATTTTAAAATTTATTTCCAATTTAATAATATATAATACCGAATAATGTTGATGGGGTTATGTCTAATAAGAGATTATGAATTTTCTAACGGCGTCAGTGTTTCGTTAAAAATTTGGAGGTAAGTCAAGGGGATTAGTAAAGTGAGGATTAATCTAATAACTAGGTTTTCCCAAAAAAAATCTAATAATTAGAGGATGTTTTGTTCTCCTTTTCCTGAACTTCTTAGATTTTCAAAATACAATAAGATTTTTCCTATTTTGGAACGAAATATTTAATTGCCAATTTTCGAATTCCGACTTTCTCAAAAAAGAACTAGAATTATTATTAAGTTTCCAATGTTAGAGATATTGTCCGAAAGAATGTCGATCCTATTTTTTCCATAAAGATCTGATACTTTTAAAAAAATATATGAATTATGCTTTTCCGATTTTATTTGTTTATTATTATATGGTGATTACAAAATTCCTAAAAAATTTATGTTTTATGCTAAAATTATTTCATTCCTTTCCTTAATTTTTAGAATTTTTCGATTTCTCCCAAACTTTTCCAATTATTGCTTCTGCTGATTTTTTTAGTTTTATGAAAATTTTTATTTTCGAAAAAATTGAAATCTATATAGAATTTTGCCAAAAATTTCAAAAAAAAATCTTTTGTTTTCCAATCCAATATGGCTGAAACAATGTCTTACTAATAACGCGTAACATAATACGGGTCGAGTCAAAAGGCACTAAAAATTCATGTGTTAATCACATTGGAGACGGGCTTCATTTATTTATGCCACCATCTTCAAACTACCCTCCAAACTACTTGTTCAACTCCGCAGCCGCATAGTGACAATAAATCCTCCCACTTTGAATTAAAACGGTTAGAGCAGAAATTGATAATTTTGATCCTCCTCAATTAACAAGGCAGAATGGTGTTACATTCTAAATGATCTACACTAAACCCCCCTAAACTTTTTAAAACGGGTGAAATTACTCCCAAACTCTAAATGGTGTTACATTCTAGACGCAAAAATAGTCATTTGTCTAGCACGTGAGGATATTTTTGTACGAAAATACCCTCATGTGCCACGCGCATGACCAATTTTTCATTCTGAATAAAAAAATCGTTAGGATTTGGGATAATTTGATATTTTTAATAAGTTTTGGGGGTGAATGTAGAAAATAAAATTATAAGTGATGAATTAAAAATATGAATAAAGTTCAATGGGTCAAAGTATAAATGACCCAAAAAATTATAGTAACAAAATAATTTTTTATGATATAATTTACATCAGATCAACTCAAAATCAACAATATGTTTGGGAGTTTCAAACAGAAAAAAAAGAAAAAAAAAAAGATAATCTCTACTACTTAAAAAGTGGGAAGTTCCTCTTCAAATCTCAAAGTACTAAATTATCCTCATTAAATTAACATTTTTTATCATACCCTTAATATTAGTCTCACACATTCATTAAATTAAAATCATTCCATGAATCTTAACTTGATATGTTCTCTCTCATAATACATTTATCTAACAAAACTTTCAAATACATTCATTTTGAAACCCTAGAAATCAAAAGTTAGCTCCCAAGTTCCTTCATCTTCCCATCAGATTCATATTGCGTAGTTTCTTCATTGCTGTTGTTTCTTGTCCAAAAAACAAGGTCAATACTCTTAATTTCCTGTCTAATTGTTTACACATTTTTCCTTTGCCATCAAAAGTATGCATTTGTTAATTTGAAAGAAAATACATAATGTTTGTAATTATATCTATCTCATTCATAAATATTGTCTCTCTTTTGTGCTCAAATTTTATATTTCCAATTTTATTGTTGTTCTATTCATGTTTTATAATAATTCTAAATTCAATGTTAATTTCAGAAAAATTATATACATTTTTTAAGTTAAGGAATTACCAAGTTCACACCTTATTAGATTATTATTTTTTATGCATTCATATGTATTTTCCAGTTGGACATATTTGTATTCATGTTTATTTCTTAAAGATTCTCAAAATTCTTAAAACACTTCAATTACTTTTTAAAAGACAAACTTGCCATTTGCTCTAAAGATCAAACAAATATTTTTTTATTTGTTAATTTTTTTTCAATAAAAAACTGTATTTTAACTGTTTTTTAAAACATTTTTTTATTTTTTTAAATTAAAAAAGAACTGTTTTTTTATAAAAACTGTTACGATAGTTTTAAAAACCCTTCTTTACTTAAAAAAACTGTTATGATAATGGAAGTTTTTTTTAAAGATAGATTTAAAAACTTTTTTTTTCAAAAAAATATTTTTACATAAAATTGGGAAAAAAATTAACAAATAAAAAACTGTTTTTTAAATTGAAAATTATTTTTATAACCGAACACGACTCAAATAACAGCAACTCGACACAACACGACACGACAAATTTTTTTTTAACCAAACATGAATACGATCCTAATAAAAGTGACATGACACAACATGAAATATTATTTTTTTACAAAACACGAACACGACCCAAGTAAAAGTGTCACGCCACAATATATGTTATTTTTTTCATCAAACACAAACCCAACCAAAATAAAAATGACACGACAAAGCTCAAAATCTTATTTTCACCTATAAAAGTAATATGACACAACACGCAATCTCACTTTTTACCAAATACTAACACAACCCACTTAAAATGCAACACGACAAGTGCGCCGTGTTTGCATTTCGTAAAAAATGGATTTTGTGTCGTGCCATGTCACTTTTATATGTTTCATATTCATTTTACGTAAAATTAAGATTTTGAGGTGTGTCGTGCCATGTCGTGTTAATTTTCGCGTATTATAAAACATTTTAAATAAAATGTACAAAAAAAACAGTGTTAAATAAACAGTTTTAAACAATTTTTTAAGTGCCTAAAGATTTTATTTTTAAAAAAATAAAATTCTAATAGTTACTCTTTTGGAACTACTGAGTTTTTATTTTTATAAAATAATTTTTGTAACTATTAGAATTTTTGTAACAATTTTCTTAAAACACCCCCATGGTTGGATTTTACTTAAAATAATTTTTTTTAAATAAAATATTTAGGCACTTAAAAAATTGCTTAAAACTGTTTTTTTTTGTACATTTTATTTAAAATGTTTTATAATACCGCCTATACATACCCCTGACGCGTACCAAGATACTAAAAAAATTGTTCCCGCCTATACGTACCGCTGGCGCGGACCATTTTTTTAAATAGTAAAAAGATTATTTTTGAAATTCCTCTGTGTTGGAATTTTTTCACACTGTATGGTTCAATGTATTCATTTTGTCTCTCTACATACATATATTCTTCTTATTAAGTCTTACGTCGGTTCCGGTTGTAACTCCCCAACTAAGAAAAACATAACTTTCAAGAACAACCAAATAAGTGAGCAAAATGAGTCCAAATTACCTTACTGAAGCTGCAATTACATGCCTTGATTGAATTATCTTTGTCAACTCAAACACACACTCTAAAGTGTATCTTTAGCATCTTTAGATACATAGTGTTCAAAGAATTTCAGTTTGTTCTTCCCTGCTCTTAATATTTAGTACTGTGTGTCACTTATTTAGTTCATGGTTTATGGATACTCTTATGAAATACATTGCACTTATTCAAGTACCATAATTTTTTTTAATTTTTTAAAATTAATTTACAATTGTTGTTTTCAATTTATCTTATTGTTGAGTAAATTGTTTTAACTTCTTGAAAACTTAGGTTTGGCGATACTTATTAACCGGATGAATTCTCTTTGTTATTTCGTAATTTCTATTCAATGAACATGGATGCAGTTTATCTGTCTCACGTAATTTATCTTTGAAAGTTGTTGTATTGATATGTTAAGACTGATAACCCATCCATCATATTATGTAAATGTAATGACTAAAAAGAACTAATGCCCTGTTTAACTTCATATTGATGATTAAATAATTAAACATTTGGGTATCAATTCCTCACTTAGCAATTTCCTTCTAAGGATTGACAATGGGACGGAAGCATCAATACATAATGAGCGCCCCGAACAGTCTCTCATTGACATTATCTTCCCATCATTAAATATAAATGCCAACTCGCCAAACTTCTTGACAGATCGAGCAATTCTTGCAACAACAAACGAGCACGTAGACTCACTCAATGATATGATGATTGATATGTTCCTCGGAGAATTGAAAACATTAAATAGCTTTGATGAAGCTGTGGATGACACGCACAACTATTACCAAGAAGAATTTTTAAATTATTTGATGCCGAATGGATTGCCACCACATGCATTGAAACTTAAACATAATTGTCCAATCATTCTTCTACGCAATATAAATCCATCAATTGGATTATGTAACGGAACAAGAATGTTGTACAAAGGTTCTTCGGATAATGTCATCCATGTTCGTCGCTCATAAAGTTGAAGAGGAAGAAGAACCTTTGAATCCTAACAAACGTCAAAAGCAACATATTTAAGCATTAAATTTTTAGTTTTTAGGATTACACACTGTTTTTTATCAAATGTCGTCTTTCAATAACTGCGATTTGAAATTTGTTTGTTGAAGCTTTTTTTAACTTCTTGTGATATATTTATTCGAATTATATATACATACATGTTTGTGTGTATTTCTTCCTACTTTTGAGTAGGGAGTTCTGAGGTCGTTTGTGATAGATTTAGAGTATTCACATGAATATCTTGTATAGTTTACAGTTGAATGGAGGTTTGATTTTTAGGTAATGATTGATGCTTCGTACTAGGTACTTTATGTTATATTCTAACAAAACAAATTCTACATAATATGTTGCAAGTATTTTATTACTTTGTCCTTCACAGATTTGCAGTGGAAGATTAATATCTGGTAATGGCCACACATGCAACGCACGTGGGCACAACTAGTTTAAATAAGAGATGAGAGCAAAATATTAACTTTTTTAAAAGTTCACAAGAGAAGAGAAAATTATGGTTTGCTGGTCTAAGTGTTTAAAAATGATTTATATGTCACACAATTCTTGGTAGAGTGCATTTGGCAAACCTATTTAAAAAACTAAATTTAACAAATTTTGTGTTTAAGATCCTGTTTTCTGAAAACTTATTTTTTAAGTAAAAAAATGTCCATTATCTCTATTTTCATTCATTAATATATAATTTACATATAATACATATAAATGTAACACCGTGTATATATATATATAACATGTGTGTGTATAATTCATATACTATATACGGCCACACATATGTAAATATACATGCGTGTCTGTTATACTTTTTTAAAACTATTTATGAATCAACTTTACTTGACACTTCAAAGAAATTTACTTGTTTAAAACTACTTATGAATCAACTTTACTTGACACTTCAAAGAAATTAAGGAGAAAATTACCCGTTTTCCCCCTAAACTATTTAAATTGTTTAAAAATGACCCCTAAAATCTATTTAGTGTCAAATTTACTTGACACTTCAAAGAAATTTACTTGTTTAAAACTACTTAGAATCAACTTTACTTGACACTTCAAAGAAATTAAGGAGAAAATTACCCGTTTTCCCCCCTAAACTATTTGAATTCTTTAAAAATGACCCCTAAAATCTATTTAGTGTCAAATTAGCCCCCCCCCCCCCCCCCCCCCCCCCCCCGAACACACACACACACAAACTAAACAAAAATATTTAACAATACCATTCCATCATTTTGGGTGTTAACTTTGACAAAATGGACGATTTTGCAGGAAATCGCAAGTCAGTGGTGAGTTGGTGGGGTTGGGAGAGGGTTTTGCCAAAATGGCAAGTGGGGGTGGGGCGAGTCACCGAAAATGACAGGTAGGGTGCTTTAAGGAAATGAAGATGAACTCTTAGGTGATTTTTTTCCTTTGAACCAGGATTTTAGATTAATTACTCTAAACAACTTTAGAATATTATTAAAATTACTTCCCTTCACAATAGGTCATGTGCTTGACATATGATCGAAAAGGGCAAAAAGGGGCAAACCCAATGCACGAGGTTAATGCCAGAGGTACTTGGGGGATTAGATATACACAACCTTATCCTTGCATATGTAGAGAGGTGGTTTCCTTGTGACTCCACATCACAATGAGACAACCTTACCTTTCCTCTAGGTTCACCCCTTGCTTGGCAAACGATCTATTTGAGTCAAATTTAACACCCAAAATGACAAGACTGGCTTTGTTACATATGTTTGTTTAGTTTGAGAGCTAATTTGACACTAAATAAAGCTTAGGGACCATTTTGAAACAATCCAAATAATTTAGGGGCCAAATGAGTAATTTACTCAAAATTAGGAATATGATTTTTAAAATTATTCTCAAAAACAGCTTTTAAACCAAGATAAACGGCCATTACATTCTTTCCTTACTACATTCTTTCCTCCTTGTCTGCAAGTTTAGGAAAAAAGTAATGTAAAAATTTCCTTTATACCCTTACATACTAACAAATATCTTGCACAAAATTATACGAAAATATGCATAACTTACACTACACTAATCATGATCACAAGAAAAAATTAATACATTATAAGAAATAAAAGAATTGGTTGACTAAACTAAACTATGATCACTGCATATAATAAATAATTATAATAGCTGTAAGATAATTTTAAAAATAAAATTGAGCACAATTAAGACTAGCAATTGTTTAAAGTTACCAATGATAGCAATAACTCTTAAATTAAATACACCAAATTCTTCATGTAAATTCAGGTGTCAGACTGCTGAAAATCCAAATTCTTCATTTAAATGTGGGTGCCAAACTGCTGGAAATCCGTTTCAAGCTAGGGCACGCCGTGCGTAACCTTCCCACGTTCATTGAACAGATCTATCGACCCACAAAGAGGTAACAAATAAAATGAAAACACAAATCAATAGCTATTTTCGAAAAAGAATGTCAAAATTATAGGGCCTGCTTATTTGTGGAAAACATTGTCCATTTTTCATCTCCATTTCTAGTTTTAATTTTCAATGGAGAATTGTAGAAAATTGGAAGATGAGTTCAATTATTAGTTGTAAGTTCGTGATGGTAGAAGGTTGTGGGACAAGTCTAAAACAAATTTCAATTTAAGGAAAACTTCTGATGGTCTCCAATTTTCTGGAAAATTGGAAAAGAGGAGAACTGGAAAACATTTTTCAAATTTGGGAAAAAATAGACATCTGAACGCAGTTTTCCATTTTTCTATTTTTCATAGAAAACCTTTCTGGGAAACAACCCAGTTTTCCACAACAAAACAGGGCCATAGCGTTCTGAAATAAAAATGAAATTTAAGAAATTTTTAATTGAACCATCACCTTTGGGCAAAATCGAACATCAACTGTCTCCAGCATGTTACATGGTGCTATGGCAGCTTCAACCTCTTCTTCATCGATGTTGCACGACTAATACAAGCCCCCAAAGGTCACAGCAACAAAAAAGGAAAAAAGGTTCAAAACCACATTAAATTGAAGTCCCAAATAAAACATCACCATCGGTAAATCAAAGTCGGCGAAGTTTCATACAGAAGTTATTTAGAAAAAAATCATATTTACATAAACAAGCTCAAAACTTGCAATCTGTCTTGGGGAAAAAGAATTCAAATAAGTATAAATTGCTACATCGCGACTCAATAAAGAGAACGCTAAATTATTTACATCTTTTGCAACTAAGGGAAATTCACCATTTGCTAAGAGCATCGTGTGTGCATACCCATAAATAGCCATTACTAGATTAAATATACAATTTGAAAACGACCGTCCCTGCACTGGGTAAGCCACTCTTAACCCAGATGAAGCATGAAACGAACAATGATTCCCATGGGACTTCTTTTTTTGTTTTTTAATATAATCTGGCATGGGACATTGACATTGTTTTCCCCCACAACTGGGCACAAAATGCCCTTATGCCCTACGCATAAAGGGTTGCTCTGACAGTTATGGTTAATTGAAATGACAAAACAAGATTTCATTATTTCTTTCAACTCCGAACTATCTTTGTACTCCACTCACATTAAAGTATATGGTGACGAACGTGTGTGAATATATATATACATATATATGTATATGTGTATATATATGTATATAGAGAGCGGATCTCATGAGGACGTCTGTTTGCATACCGCTGGCGCGGACCAATTTTGATAAAATAGTAAAAAATATATTTTTGAGCTAATTTTTTTTATATAGTTTTTAAACATTTCAGTAGGGCCATATAAAAAAAATCAAGTCAAAATGATTTTTTTTACTATTTTAAAAAAATCGGTCAAAGTTTGTCACTTTTTGACAATATAAAAAATGATAAAGTTTGACCGATTTTTTTAAAATAGTAAAAAAATTCATTTTGAGCTGATATTTTTTATGGTACCATTGAAATGTTTAAAAATAATAAAAAAAATCAGTTCAAAAATATTTTTTTTACTATGTTAAAAAAATGGTCCTCATTCAGGATCCTCAAACTCGGACCTCATTTGATCCTTTCCCTATGTATATATATACATGTGTGTATATATATGTATATAGGTTGATGTTATGGGTACCCTCATATGATAACCGACACTCTTGATGAGATATTTCCAACAATCCTTTTCACGTATCCATAATTTAAATATAAAACTAAGGTGTCGGGCACGTGTTAACGTGTATATACTAGATGCAAGTGTATTAAAACATAAGATAAATTGGTATATCATTTTGAGTTGTATCCTTCAAGAAATAGGCCCCAATGGCACCCCAACAGCTCTCCTCCGCTCTATTAGCACGTAGTAGAACAATTCTCTATTGTAAGGGAGAAAATTACCGTACTTAACCCCTTCGTTTTCATGTTCTGCTTGAAGTTACTTTTTTCATTCTCCTATAAACATTGGTTCATTTTTTTTTAACAAGCATTCAACCATTTTTTTTCTCTCTTTTCATGTTCTTGTAAGCTTCTCTATATAAATTTATAAAAAGATATTTATATACAAACCCACCACTTCGTATCCTAAACTTTATAGATTTGTCATGTCAGCGTGTCCGTGTCGGGTCAAACACGATACCCGTGTCTGTTCTTCTTAGGCTACTACTAATCTACTCATGATCACACTCTGCAACCCAACAGCGGGAAGGACAACCACTGTATCACTTTTCAACAAATGTCCCATGAGCCACTTATTATATCAACATTTAATGCATGCACCCAAGATACCCCCGGTATATATAGAACCCTCAATTCATCTATTAAGAGAATGAAACAACAACCTTCTTAATGTTCTCCATAAACTGTGAACCTTTACAGTTTCACAACCTTCATTCATTTGAGACTCCCTTCGACCCATCCTTACCCATCTCTCTACCAAAGTGCCTTCTTTCTCACCCTCCTTGCTAATACTTTTGTGGGGATGTTATAATAGTAATCTGGATATGTATTTTCCATCAAGTGAGTTACGTCTCCTTACCCTCTCAACGACTAAGAGGTTTTAATCATAGCAATAATAATAACAACATTTATAATTAAGAGGTTAAGATAAGCCAAGACACCAACCAAGTTCAACCATAGGTGAAAAAATGCATACCTGAAGAAAGAGGCTTGTCAATCTAGGGCACTCGAGCTTCAAAATTTCCAGGGAGCAACAATTGCTGAGTAAGAGGCCATAAAGGGTAAGAAGAGAAGTTGACCAAGCAATGTAACCAATAAAAAAAGGATGTTCTTTTCACTTTACCAGAGATAATGCGGTATTTAGAAATACATATTAAAGGCTTTGTTGAGTTGAGTTGTACCCCAGGGGTGGACAAAAAAAAGACCGACCCGATTGACCCAATTGGAACGAACCGGACAGGACCCGCATTTATAGGCTTTTTTTATAAATCGGTCCTAAATTATGAGACCCGAATATATTCGGTTCAGTCTAAAATGTACATTTTAAATTCGATCTTCGGATCGGACCGGACCGTTTATTTTAATATTATATAATATATATTAATTTTATATAGATATATATGTATGTTATTTTAGTAAATAACTAAACCTAAAATCTATCCCTCCCTCCCTCCCTTACATTACACGGCCACCCAACACAAATTGAAACCCTCTCTCTCTCTTTCGTCTTTCTTTCTCTCAATTTCTTCTCTCTCAACCATGTCAACTCAACACGGGTTTGGTGGAGGTCCAGTAGTCTGTATTTTCGTCCAAAAACGGAGCATATCATGTCGTTAAGGGATGCCCGCTTGAGCACTTCTCGAACACGGGTGATGCCTCCGGCTCCTTCACCTCCACCTAGAATTAACACCATCTGTTGGGAAATCTCTCTCCTCCGATGCTCTTATTTGCTTAGGGCAGAGTGGCTGAGATTCTGCGTAGTAAACACCACAAGGAGCAAACCCAATAGCTTTGTTGAACATCAGGTACTCCTTCACCAAACCTAACAATAGCACTGTTCTTGTGATTTCTTGGTTTTAGTTTAATTCTGATTTGTTGGTTCTACCTTTTTGGGTGAGATTGTTTAGTTTGGTATATGTTCTGTGATGAATGAAGATGTGATAGGTGAAAAAAAGTGATGATGAGAACAAGGAATGGGACACTGTTCTTGAGATTTGCGGCCCCAATTTTTTCCAGCCCCTTTTTTCGGGTTTATTTTTCTCGAAGCTACTCGGTTTTGATTTGCGCATCTGAGCAATAGCTTACATTTTAAAGAATCGGGCTGATTATTAACCGAACCGGACCAAAAATAGCCTAGATTGAATAAACAGGCTAAACCGATTAAATCGGTTTGAATTCGGTCTTCTCAAATATAGGACCGAATAATTCGGTCCGGCACTTAAAATGGCCAAAATCCGGACCGAACCAGACTGCCCCCACGAACTCAATAATTTTAAAGTTACCCTCTCACCCCTCTCACCCACCCCAACCAAAACAACAGATAATGCACAAGGTACAATCGGGCATTACTTTTACAAGCTCAATAATTTTAAAGTTATCCCCCACTCCCACTCCCCCCACCCCCTTAACAACAACAAATAATGCATAAGGTACAATCGGGTTGTTGCACACGTGGGGTTATCGCTAATTATTGAACTTGTAGGGGTTATCTCTAAATACCGAATCATCGAAGAGATAAAAGTTTAAAAAACACAAAATCAAGTAAATATTGTCTACCTCAAATTAAGAGAGCATAAATTTGAACAGGCAACATCAACTTCTCTCAGATTGACAGACAGGGATAGGTTTAACAATGTGAGATTGAACCATTGCGCTATTGAAGGAATGACAACTTTCTTGATATTCGGACATCCAACACAGTGGAGATTCTGCAGCAAACAATTCGGATGTGCAACAGGCAAGTTGAGCTTGGATAGGTGATCGTCACTACGACCCCAATTTAGGTCATGCATATTAGCACATCCATTCAAGCTCACATGAGATAAATGAGTACAACAAGAAAGAAGCGCTTTTATGGACGATTTGCAGAGGGTCCCATATGATAAGTCCAATTCCCGAAGAGTTGGGAGAGCACCATCGTTGTAAAGAGGTTCCAGTGATGAGTTGGTGAGGTACTTGCACGCTTGCAATCTTAAAACCTTCACAAAGAAGAACAATTAATACAACAAAAAACAATTGATTCAAACAACATAGTCTGACTCGGGGGTGCGTGTTAGGGAGGAGGGGGGATATACCGCCAATGCCAGAGTAGCAATTTTTCAACGGATTATTTTGTGGTTTGGGGGAATATAATAACTCACATAATCAATCCGTATAAAATTATATGATTATTTTAATAACCCTAAAAATTCACTTCCAATAATGAACATCAAATTAATGCGCGCGCACACATATATATAGAATTAGGGCCACAAGCTGTAAAAAGACTAAACAGGGTCCTTAAGAGTATCACAAGGGAATATTACTCCTAGCTTATAAAAAAAACAAAATAAAAAGGGCAATCAAACATATTACAATTATTCCTTAGGGAGCTCGCTTGCACATCAAACTGTATTTAGCAAGGGAAAGGGGGAAAATCTATGTCGCACGGATACGGATACGGAGTACGAGTTCGGATACGGTATGATACAGCGATACAGGAAATCTAAATAAGTTCGGATACGACAATAATATAAACTATCATTTATAATTAAGTTGTTAATTACAATTGATGAGGACTTTTAATTTTGCCTTCATTCTTCAAAAAATGATAAGAACAAAAGAGCAACCAAATTATACTACTGATTTAAATAAACCAACACTCGGCTGCAAACTTTGAATATATATTACAAAAAAAGGAACACAGAGAGAGTGATATAATATAGATAACACTCGGCTGTTATTTGAAAAAAGGAAAAAAAAACAAAAAGTTATGTTTGAGTAACTATGGAGAGTTACTCTTTTGTGTAGTTATTTATATCATTTATACAGGAGAGTTGTTCTTTTGCGTAGTCATCGATATCATTTAATAGTTCAATGTTTTATGATTAAAAACTGACCCCTTTTTAAAAAAAATTACGAAATGCCCCCGGCGTATCCTAAAAGTACAGTATAGGGCTGTATTCAAAAGTCAAAATGGCCAATTTGGCCAATGGATACATATTTGAAGTACCGGATACGTACAGACTGTATTCCGAACTGTATCTGCGTCCGTATCCGATACTCCATTTCTGTCATTTTTGAAGTATCGGATATGTATAGGGCGTATCTGAACTGTATCCGTATCCGTATCCAATACCCCATTTCTGTCATTTTTGAAGTATCCCTGCTACATTGTGGAAAATAAAATTAGACCATAAAAGGAAGTTCTTTCCCCAACATAGATAGAAGCAGACTTCGAAAAAGTAGGTCGTCCGTCTAACAAAGAAATTTAAGACTCCAAATATTAACACATTAATCATGTATCACCGTATCCTTTACACTCATAACAGTTTGTTTTGAATGATTTACAAAGGAGAGACGATATAAAGGTTCAATAGGGTTGCCAAAAAAGTCAAGTTTATCAACAGGAACTTATCAAATAAATAAATAGAAATTAACAAAGGTTTGAGATTAGAGGGTGGACAAGTTAAGGACCTATGATCTAATAAATGTACGACTCTTGATGGAGCTGAAAGGCAACTCTTAATTAAGTAACCAACCTCAATGGTCAAGGTGACCTCTTTACATTAGTACGAGCTGCAGACTTTTGTTAGTAACAATAAGGGGAAGTATATGGGAGCTCCATTTTTTAGAGTCAATGATGTTATAAGTCCCATTGACACGTTTTCATTTAGTAAGTCCAATTTTTTGCTCACTATGATGATATGAGTACTATTTAAGCACGGGAAGTAAAGCTTATCTGCATAATAAGGCAGTATGGTGTAGCAGGTGGTACCTCCATCATCAAATATCTTGTAAAACGTTAGTTATCTCTTGGAGATGTATGTTACAGTGAAGGAATTGGGGTTGGGATGGTAGGTAATTTAATTTATAAGCGTATTCTGGAAACACTTTGATGCAGGACCAATTGACAAAAAAAAGATACAAAAAATCTATTTAAAGGTTCAATTTCAAATAAATAATCCAAAATATCAGAAGGACCCTAATACGAAGGCTCAATTAACCTTATAGTGGCAATTTTCTAAATTACTATGATTGATACCTAATTGAAACCTATATAAAAAAATAATCTAAATATAACACCCCCACCCCCAAAAAAACATCATGATGCTCTGTCCTATGTATATGTTTGTGGTGTAAATATCTCAATAACTCATTAATATCACACCATGTGTTCATCGTTCGGCAATTTAGGAATGATATGTAGCAAGTCACACATTATTTCAAGTTGACACAGGATGCAGCCCATTTTTCTCTTCAGAAAATTAATCGAAAAGAAACCAGCATATTTATGAGCCCTATGATATTTATACCCTTGATTCGCTTCGTCAATCCTTTAGGGCGACCATACTCCAATTTATTTGTCCTCTTAAACTTTAAACAATAAAATCAAATGAAACCCACCCTGTTACAGGCTGTACTAACCTTCCATTACCAGTGTTCTAAAAATCCCTGCCTAGGGGCGCCTAGACACTAGGCAATGCTCTGCCACCCGCCTAAGTTCTTGGCAGTGATGTGTGCAAATATTTATATGTGTTCATACTTCATACACAAATTATATAAACAGAAGATAAGGTTAATGGAGAGCAATTTTTTAATGCTCCGATATAAAATACCTTTAACTGCGAACAAGACTCGAAAACAGGCTGCAAATTCCTCAAAAACGTGTAGGATAGATCAAGCAAGGTTAAATGTGGAAGACGCCGCAACGCCATGAGTCCATCAGAACCAACAACATATGGGCACCACATCAATATCAATGACTTGATGAGAGGGAACGAAGCGGTTGTTGAGGACAAATAATCGTCCTTAAGTTGGCTATACGAGTAAAACAGAGTAAATTTCAGCTTGGGCACGAGGGGAATATGAAAATACACACTAAATGTTGATCTGATATATAAATACAATCGAAATAAACTGACCTGCAAAATGAAGCATCCAAAGATTTTAAGAGAGGACAATTAATGGATGCTTCAGATAATACACCACATCCCTTCATTTCAAGCAAGACCATAAAAGGTGCTTCAATATGGAGAGAATTTAACATTGGAAATATCCCCAAATTAAGTGAACGAAGACCAACCTGCAAAAAAATTAACATTTTCATATTTAGAGAGCAAAAGTTACATAACCCGGGCGCTTGACTTGTGATATGATGCAACAACATGCGAGTAAAAAAACAGATAAATATCACTACATTTCAAATGGTTGCCTGGGAATGCATTCTCGTCTATTAGTGGTACTTCATCGTCTTCATTTTCAAACTTCTTGAAAAAATGCAATTAATTTTATTTTTGCTTTTTTAATAAAACAAAAACTATTTCCGCATTTAAGTCGGAGATTGGTACTAGTCCCAAAACAGTACAAAAGGAAATTCAATATTTTAAATGAAGGCATATCAATAATCCACAAATTCAGTGTGATGGAAATATACTATCAGTAAAATAAAACAGCTTTGAACTCCCATGCTAAACCTAGTATAAGAATTAAAGAATGGAAGAGTCTAATTATGAGGAGGAAATTGAGAAATGGTTGTTTTCACTTACAGGACAAAATGATGCTCTTTCGAGGAGATCACAGCCATTCAAAGAAATTTGATCAAGATAAGGGCAAGATAGTTCAATAGAGGTAATAGCATAGCAACCAGCAAGAGAAAGGCTGACCAAAGTAGTACTGCAGAACTGTACTTCTGTCAATTTCTGAACAAAAAGTCATCCACAAATCCAGTTAATACAATCACAATGGAAAAAAGTATTTTTTTTTTTTTTTTTGGGGGGGGGGGGGGGGGGGGGGAGAGAGGGACTGAAAAGCATATTTCAGATGACTAGACTTTAATTCAGAAAACAGTTAAATATAAATAAATATATAAAATAATAAATAGGATGATAAATTAACTAAAGCTAGAGGCTTGAACATTACCCAACATTTGTCCCCTTAAACCATTGGTTGAAACTGAAGTACCTTGGCAGAATATGAGCATGTAAGATAACATTTTCTTATTTGATTTCAATATTTTTATAAGGTTAATCTTACATTTCACAAACTACACGAACGTAAGGAAATTTCTCTTCTATTAAACCATTTCACACCAATTAGATCGCACAAAAACAGAGACAAAAAAAAGCTATTTTGTCAATATTAATTTAAATTGCCTTCTCATTTAATCAATATATACCACAAAAACTGTTGAAAAAAAGAGCACAAAAGATCAGAAAAGGGCGTGAAAAAATTGGAAGCCGATATCTCAAATCATCAATTTGTATGTAGAATACAAAAGCTTAGAAGAAACAAAAAACAGAGCACAATAAACCAGGTTATTTTAAAAAAGAAAAAACAGCAAAATGGAATTATAAAATAAGTTCTCGTATATATAGCACACGGTAACGGAGGATGAAGCAGAAAAAAGAAGTAAACAGATATGGGCCTTTTTGAAATAAATGATTAGCAGATGAACAAGAGGAAAAACAAGAAGAAACGAAACTGAGGGTATTATTAAAAAAAAAATTAAAAATATCGCTGAGATGGTGGTGTCGAAGTCCGCTTCTGTTTTATTTTTCCTCGGTGTGAAGAGAAGAAACCCAAAAGCTAGGGCAAAAAAGTGTCGATGGTGACCCTTTTTTTAGAGAGAGAATAGTACCAAACAAAAAGAATAAAAGTTACAAAATCTCCTGCCTTTTCGTTTGGGACCAGTCAACAGAGAATTTGAACATATAAAAAAAAAGTCAGTTTTTCTATTGCAAAGCAGTGCTTCAGTCAGGCAAGCACCCAGAGCCTTGTTGCCACTCGCACCTCCTCTGGGCGCACGCCTTCTTAAAATTGCCTCATCCAGACCTCTTTGAGGTGCCGTACCCTGTGATACTAATTGTTGTGCCCAATAACGGCACCACAATCAACCAAATAAATATAAATTGTACAATCAACAATAAATAACAAGAACATATGAGAGACAAGATTTAACGTGGTTCACCAATTTAGGCCACGTCCACCAGAGGGAGAATTAGATTTCACCATGAGAATAAACCGGTGATTGAACACAAACTCTCATACTCTTACCAATTAAACTCTCTAAAAAAACCCGGTGAGAAATCCCCCACATGATACATTTTGAGCACACCTAACATACATGAAACCCTCACACCTACACCCGCACCTTTCTTCCACCTTTGAGCAATACCCATGGGGTGAGGGAAAATCCATCACCTCACCCCAAAACCCTCACCTTTAAAAGAAGACACTCTCACTCTTATTGTGCTTTGATCATGCATTCAGTCGGATATTTTGATCATGCATTTAGTAGGTCTCGACTTCGTGATGATAGAGGTTAATGATTTAGCCATCAGTAGAGGTCAATGATATGGCCATCAGTGGAATCTTGGTATGGGGCTATCCGAAGGTATGACTGTAAAGATCTCCTATTTTTATATGTATGAATTGATTTAGTTTGAGTTTGTTAGGTGAGGACACCTACAAACTTACCAATAGAGGCAAGAGAAGGTCTCCAAAGGTGGATGCTTTAGTGTGGATGTTATGAGACTTATATACGTGTATATAATATTAGTCCATTAATGGACACTTTGAGTTAAAGCCCTATGTTATATTTATGTGTTATGAGATTTTTGTATATCTTATCGTTCGGGTGACATGAGTGGGGGTTAAAATGAAATCATATTGTGTGCCTATGTGACAGTTCCGTGATGAACACGTTTAATTAAAAGAAGATAAATAATGAAACGTCACGTTATGAAATCGTGAATATCTAAATGAGTGAAAGATGGGCATTGGGTTGTTTTCTGTACACGTATAGTTAGTTACATCCCTATTGTATTTGATATTTATTCACTTGCTTCGTAGTCTATATATAGAGAATTCCAGTACAGTTTACGTCATGTGTTAGCACATGCTCATAATATTTCACTTAGATGAGGGGTGATGTATTCATTGCATGAGAGTGGCAATTTATCTCCGACCGAGACATTCGATTCACTAAACACTTTTGGCTAACCTTGTGGCAGTTAATTTGGTGATATACCCAAACAAACCGTTATTTACAGGAGTAGGGAATCTTCTTCGGTGCCTTGGGTGAGAATCCAAGGGGTTGGAATGTCATTATTGCACAAAGTTTGCATATAACAACGCCATGATTCCTGCTGATTTTCTGGAGCTTCCCCATCTATTCCGTTCCTTTTGATTTCTTGATAGTCTGTCTTCGAGCTATTTTGTGACTGGAATGACTGCTTTTCATGAGGATATGCATGCTTTTATGCATCTTACAAGGGCAAGTGGATCCACATCACAGAGAGGTTGTGTTTCGAACGGGAGATTTGGTAATGGTAAACTTGATCAAGGAGCACCACCAGGTAAATGGGCATAAACTCCGGATGCATTGATGTGGTCATTTCACCCTTGTTTGTTGAGGGGATGATGCCTATCAGTTATACTTCCCGGCAAATTTGGGACAGCCTGTGCATACACGTATCAACCGTGTAGAGGGTATTATTGATGGAGAGGATATCAATACGCCAACAGTTTCAAAGTTTGTTATTTAATTCGGTGGTTGGAAATGACCAGTTCCGTTCTGATATGGACTCGCCTGTTAGGGGGACAGTCATGAAAGTTTATATTGCCTTCATTCCGTTTACTTAATTTGTATAATTTATTTTCCCTTTTCGGTATTAGGGGTATCTTAGACTTCGACTGTAAAGGGAGTCTTCAGATTATTTTAAGCTCTTTATACATTAATTTTTGTTCTTTGTTACTGAGATGATGTGAGTTAATCTACAATTTTATCCATGATTATTTGAGCTGGGGATGATTTGATTATTCCTCTGGGCTATAGAGGTCTTTACGGTGAAAATATGGAATTAACACATCATTAGCTGCAATCAATTCTTCATAAGTGCTACACGGAATAGATGAATAATAGTTAGAAAAAAACCAATAAATCCACGTCCTCTGATTCCCTACGAAGCACAAATTACCCAAATTTAATAGTAATGGTAAAACGAGCTACAATTATCAGTTATGCATCAGCAAGTAAACGAATAAGAAATTTGGAAAAATTAATGAAAATGACAAATAAGCCTATAACCACAAACCTCACAATTATCAAGAATTAATGACTTTAACATAGGGCATCCACCACCAGTGCTAAAGACTTCACAAATGGAGTTTGTTAGAGATTCACAATCTGTAAGGTCCACTTCTACCAAACACTGGCATTGCAAAGCTAATGCTGTTAATCTTTCTTGTTTTTGCAAAGCTAATTTCTGCATTAACATAACAAAATAAAAACAACATCAATTAGGATTGTACATCTTCAAAATTTATGGAGCATGAAGAAAAACAATTAGTCTAATGGAATACATACTTGTAGAGAATTTGATATGATGTTGATTTGCTGGAGCAAAGGGCAATTAGAAACTCTAACAGATGATAGCATCATAGTACGTAAATTTAACACAGTCAAGCTGCATGGATAATTGTACAAAGAAATAAAAAAATAAAATAAAATAAAATAAAAAATGTACAAAGAAATATAAATATATCATTGATTGTAACAGAACGAAGAATGGTGGATTTGGTAGCAAATTATACCTGCGACAATGTACAAGTCTTATGTTCTGCAGATGCGGAAGATCCAAAGAGACCGTTGTCAATAAGCTGCAATTATCAAGCTCCAAAACCTGCAGCAGACATTATTGGTATTCAGTTTGGCTGAGACAACTCCCACAAAGAATAGACATTAAAGGTGGGTTTGATAGGATATATTTGATATGAAAATATATAGAAGATTCCATACTTCTAACTTTTTGTGTCTGATTGCAGAAATTTGCCTAGGAAATATTTTCCAATAGCCCAGAAAGTGCAACTTCTTAAAGCATGAAAATTTTCGTATCCCAACTATTATTTTCTTACCCACCCCAAAATTTCCCAAGGCAAATTTATATTGGTTTAACCTAATTAAACCTCTTTTCCATCTTTTTACACATACAATCAAACTCGTATAAGAACAAATTTTAGGTTGGACCTTTTCAATCTTTTCTATCAAACAAACCCTTATATATAAGAAATACAAGATACGAGAAAGAAAGTTCAAACCTCCAACATATAACTATGAGATATTGAAGCCATCGATGTTGTATTTATTCCCGCACAACAGTGTAGCCTAAGAACTTTCAACACTGGCAATCTAACAAACTACCCAAAACGAAAGAACTTTGTCAACAAAACAGTAGGCCAGAATATTAGCCCAATAATGATAATACAAATACAGCCACTAGGGCTGTGTTTCGGCTCCATTGCATTGGAAAATGGGCTTCAGAAGGAAAAAAAATAACAATTTTCACGACAAAGTAAATAAATAAATAAATCTGCCGATTCGGATTTTTTTAGAAAAACAGAAATTTTGGAAAAATCTAAAAAATCAGAAATCACAATAAATAAATGGAATTTTCAGGAAAAAACGGAATGATTTCAGGAAATCTCCTAATCAGCAATGGCATATATTAGAAACATCAGAATAGTATAATTTTGAGGAAAAAATATTAAAAAAATATATGAAATTTTCTGGAAAATCAGAATTTATTTGATTCTGATTCCAATTTTTATTCAGAGAAATCGGATTTCAGCAATTAAAAATATCATTTCAACATTAAATATAATCAGATCATATTCCGGAAAGCCAGGATGGTCGCGGAGGGGGAAACTAGTACAGAACTATATAACTGACCTCAAAAAATATGTATGGGCAGTATGAAGCATTGAGAAAATGAAGATTTGCACAAGCGAGAGATATTTCATGCAGGGTCTCCTCACTAACACATGAACAATTTGACATATACAATGACTCCAAAAGCAGGCATGAAGTCACTAGTGAACGAATTGAAGCATCCGAAAGATCACAGCAAGATTCTATATCAAGGTCACGCAAAAGCGGGCAGTTCAGTATAGCAAGTTTCATACTGCTTTGCTTCAAGGACAAGGTCAGAAGTTGGGGGCACCTGAAACAACAATACATTATTGCAAAATTTGAACTACATATGATAATTTATGGGTTAATTTGACTTCGACACCCACTTTTTGATCTGGTTTTGGGTTACTCCTATAATAAATTGAGTTACAACCCCCAAAAGTGGCTCAAAATATCACAAAAGGACCGTCAGAATCCGCTGCTATTACCCCAATTGGGGCCGCAAAGCAAATATTTTTTATTTTCGGGGTAGCTCAAAGGTGGTACAAAATGGGGGTGAAACTCAATGTATCCCTACTTCTATTTAAAACAGACAACATAATCACCTGACAATGACACGGAGCATTTGACATTTCACTATTTGAAGTTGACACAATCGATCATGGCATATAGGCATCTCTCGGCTGCCTTTACTAAGAGTAACTTCATTAACCATTAAACTCGTCAACTTCTGGCAATTTTTTAAGGCTTGGAAAAAGGATTTTTTTAACTGTCCTTTGCCCAAGGTCAAAGCCTTGAGATTTCTGAGAAAAATAAGATATATCAGAAACTATCACATAATCAACTAACTAGGTATTCAACAACATGGACATTTACCTTAAGGAAGAAAGTGCTGTCATCCCAAGCAAGTGAATAGAAGGAGCACCATCAATGTTCAAAGAACTGGCATTTGGATACCGATGGCACATATTTTCAACTGCAAGTGACACAAAAACTGAGCTTTCACTACATCCATTTGTATAATCTTTCGAAAAATAAAACGCATCCTCCATCTTGCATCTTAGAGTTTGTAGGAATGGAAGGAAGAGGGAACTGTTTTCTACTGTATCCCGATGTATGGAGTGTTGGAAGTACTACTATTTTTTTTCTTAACCACTGGATAACATTAATTACTTAAGCTCACGTAACCTAGAGAAAACAATTTGTAACAATAAAATATCATACATAATAGCAGAGACGTAATCAACTCGATTAAACTAGTCTGTAAACTCAATAGTGTTCCTTAGTGTCTTAGCCTACCCTAGTTTAAAATAGCAATTACAACAATCAGTAGTCAAGTCAGAACTTTAGCTAGGAATTGCAGAGACCTATAAGAAGGCAACTTTTCCGTGTTGGGACACGTATTGGACACCAACACTTTACCCT